>JAQIWE010004129.1:0-11072 GCA_034698565.1 Campodea plusiochaeta | reverse complement strand
GCACTGACGAGAGGGACGCGTGTAGTCACTACAATCGCTACTGCTGCCATCTATAGGCATCTTGCTACAACTTCCTCAAGAAGAGCAGACGTAAAAGGTGTGCGAGAATTTGTCTTACAGGGTATGTGGTCTATGAACTAGTCTTTATTATATTAGGGGAAGAACTTTTCAACTTTGATTTTAATAAAAAGTGCAATATTCATGGTTTTATTATATTACAATAATTAGACATGGAATTTTCAACATTTTTTTTTTTAAGAAACGCAGAAATTTTTTCAAAAAGTGCAGTAAAAAGCAATAAATGCGCCAAACTCCTGGTCTTATATCCCATGAATTGACAACTTTAAGAGGTATGATCATGTTCATATAATACCATGTCCAGTGCCCTTGTAATACGCTGATTGACTGTTGAAACAAACTTTAAATTAGATTGGTTGAGATTTCGAAAGTGTAGGGAAACATGATCATCTTTGAAATTATCAATGCTATTTTATTTATACATTACAGCAAAATCAATTCCAAGTATTTTCAAGGCATAAATTTTACTTTTAATTATGATTGTTTAAAAATTGCCATTTCTTTCCAAACTACTTACATATTGCGTTACTAATTTCCTAATTATCTATCCCCCTAGGTTGGTAATGCTGTCCCCCCTCCAATGGGTAAAGCTATTGGTTTGGAAATTGCTAAATCCGTTGTCAAGAAGGAAGCACAAAATAACAAGATGGAAGATTAAAGTTTTTATTAATTTCATTATTGTAAAGGAATTTTACATCAATGTTTTTTTGTCATTTAATGTGTTTCAGAACAATTTTACACTTTTTGACATATCTAGTAAAGTTGCATATTTTAAATTTGGTTTGTTTTATTTAAATTTAAAACCTATTATAGCCGTCTGTAAAATCATGAAATGGCACAGAAAATCATGGCCTGTCTATTTCGATGCACAGGTAATTTTGACTAATACAAACTTCATCCTGAATCCAATGATACCAAACACTACATAATTGCTTAAAATAGTATTGGATTAATCATGGGATTCCATATACTGAAACTCAATTTTCATTCTGGGTGGAGGAGCCTGAGGTTAAAAGTGGGCAGTAGCGTATCCAGAAAATAATTTCAGAGGATAGCAGACTTAAATTTTGCTCATTTTCATGAACTGCCATTTTTGACAATAGGCTGTTATTTCTGTAAATTTTGGGATATGCCCTTGAAAGTGGGATTTGTAAAAGCAATATTCAAATTCACTTTTTTATAACGGTATAATTTTTCTTGGTGCTATCATTTAATTTCGAGATATTCAGATTTGCATTTTATCCTCTTGCAGAATTTTCATACAGATTTTGTTGAAAAAGAATAAACATCCTACTAGAGCTGCAGTAGGAAACAAAATTCATGCAAGTTCCAGTATTTTTAAATGCAGAAAGGCATCTTCAGAAAAAAATGGTCTGGATCTAAGTTTCTCACAATCTATAAAAGCAGGAAGATTTCTATGACAACTCTTGTTCCATAATTTTTTTTATTCTTTCCAATTGGAGTAGAATCTTCTGAAGTTGTGCAATAGTAAATATTTTAAAATTTCTATCCAAATTTAAGCAAGATCAAATAATTTGTATAACCTTCACAATCTTATCCCACATTTCAACTTTATTTCAAATATACTTTGTATTGGTAAATTTTAGAAAGCTAAAAAATTACATGCTTTTATGTAAATTTCTGTTACTCAAATATCAACTTCTAACTTTAAAAAATTACTTTCATTTTTTCAAAACTTCTTAAAGTATTCTAGGATCTTTCAAATTCCACTTTTTCTCAACCCCCAAAACCCATTCCAACATCAAATAATAAAAATAGGTTTTCATGAAACAAAAATATTTTATTGAAAAGAACATTTATTGAAGTGTGAATTTATACAGAGTTGAAAGGTTAAAATAAAACTTTTCGTTGACACAAACTTCTTGTATCAGCTTCGCAAAAACATTGAGGAATGGCTGCAATCTGAAAACAAAATGGAGGGAAAAAGAACATGGAATTAGTTGTTGATGTTATAAACAAAGGGGATAAAGGAATAATTAATTGTTTATTTGCATCAGAGTGAGAGTTCAAGAGGATAATTAAAGCATTTCCTCACAACATATAGGATGGCCTAATCATCATCAAAAATAATTTCTTTAAGTTGAAATTAATTAGATTTTTAACCAAGATGTTAACAAATAGTTAAAAAGACAAATCATACAATAATGAAAATAACGTTTCTCAGTGCTCAGAATAAAATTTGTAATATTTATACATTTTGATTCAACACGTAATCTTCAAAACTAGGGAAGGAAAATTTCTGTACCTCTAAGCAGGAGCCTTACGGTAATATAGTGTTTTTTAAATCTTAAGAACCCAAATCGATTAACTCTTTAAAGTTGTTTTAACAGTAAACCCATTGTTGTCCACTTGCTTGGGTGGTTCAAATTCTCCATTTTCTATACAAATTGCAAGAAAGTCGAAGAATTTAAACAGACTAATAAGGGATTATCAGTTGGCGGTTGTCAGAAACACCCTTGATGGGTTAAACGGTTATAGTTCTCATGATTTAAAATACATTATTGAGTAAAACTACTGAGTTGTCTTCCGAGATATTTTTCCAATTATTTTGTACATTACGTCATCACAACATAAAACTAATTACATAATCTTTTGATTTTTCAATGGTGTTTAGAATATGCATTTTGTCTTCTGCTTCTCTCCAAGTTTTCGTAAATTATTAGAAGCAGATATACTATAAAAATTGTACGAAACAAAATCTGTTAAAATCTGCAAGTTTACAATTGATAAGTAAAACTTTCAACAAATTAAATATACATGTTAAAAATCAAATTCAAGATATAAATTACAACACTATTTAAAAAAAAGTTAAAAGACCAACAAAAAAAAGGAATTCACACAGCACTTAAATAAAACGTTCTCTTACCTATTCTGCGATATCCTTCGTCACCGACATAAAACTCCTAACTCCCCTAACGTCCTTCGATATAAGTGGAGAGATCAATTTCCTCTGGTAGCTCCGTAATATTAACATCAAACCTATCTTGTACTTCATTCAGAATCTTTGCATCTGCCTCGTCACTTACTAATGTGATTGCCAGGCCCTATAAGTACAAAAGGGGACGGTTGTTGAATTTATGTTTTGTTTATTGCTTGTTTGTCAATATTGTGTAATGGTGGCTTCAGTGAGAGAGAGTTCAATGTGGTTTCATAATCAATGATACCATTTCATTTGTCTACACGTTTATCATCATTTAGATGTTGAAATTACTGGTTTTAATTGCTGGAATAATTCATTCTTTTTATTCAATTTTATAAGAACTTACAAAAAAAAAAAAAAATTATAGAACCCTTCAAGCCGTTTTATCTTCAATATTTCTCTTTCCCAAAAGATCACAGTTAAAATTCAAAGAAACTACCTCAAAATGCAAGTTTCTGTCATTTTTAAATGCCTTTGCAGCAGCAGAACTTCATTTTTATAAATATGCCTCCAAAAACAAAAAAAACGCCGGAGTATTTTGAAATATCGTCTCTGATTGGTCTAAAAATGTCAAAATAGTTGACCGGTACCATCAGTAGCCAATCGGCAACATTGATTCAAAGAAAGAATGATTTGCGTATATATACGGCAATACACTACAGGTAGAGAATAAATTCGCATATTTATATGGCAATACGGCTTGAAGGGTTAGGTGATAACGGTAATCTACACAAGACTTTCAAATACAACCCCGTTTCATCTTAAAGAAAATTAAGTTTAGACAAAGAGTTTCTGTACAGTCTAAATTAGAGCTGGTATTAACCTTATTACACCAAAATGTTTTGTTCAATTGCATTACAGACTTTCAGTACATAATATTTAATAAGTGTAAAAACCTACACAAAATAAAACAAATTCACAACAAACAAAAAACCTAAAAACAATTTCTACTAGTACAAACAAACAAAACCCTAGCTTACCTTTGTACCAAATCTTCCTGCTCTTGCAACTCTATGTAGGTAGGTATCTGTATCCTCAGGCATATCATAGTTGAATACAATATTCACTCGTTCAATATCCATTCCACGACCAAACAAATTAGTCGCTACAAGAATACGCTACGAAAGATAAAGGGCTAAATTAGATGTTTGTTTACTTCCTTTTTATGCAGAGTAGGTGCCTTTTTTTTTTTAAAGTCAGATTGGATGATAAAATCAGAGGATTTCATACGTCCCTATCCAAGAAAATCATCATGTTTATTTTTTAATAGTTTCATACCAGTGATTAAAACTGCTTTTATTTCAGGTAAATTTGTACATAATGGGTGTAATTTAAATGACTATTTGTGAAGTTATTATCAAATTATTTCACGTTACAAGTGAAGCCAACATAAAATGAGTAACCTGACCGACAACAGAATACAGTTTAGAACTTTTTATCTTTGAACTATAAACAGGTTTTCAGCTGTTCAATATAATTGTTTATGAAGAACAAATCTTTTAAAAATAAAATCTTTAGGAAAAAAATCAGACAACTAAATTTCAATTTATAGTAAACTGTTTTCTTAACCAGTACAAAAGGAAACAATAAATTTTTAACCAAAACAAAAAGTTTAAAAACCAAGTATTGAACTACAAAGTTTCACGCGATAAAAAGTATTAGGCCTACCCCCAAAATCATCATTTTCAACTTAATTTTTTACCTTTTGGAAATCCTTGAACTGTTGATATCTTGATAATCTTTCTTCTTGTCCCATTTGTCTATGAATAGCAATAGCTGGAAAGTTTTGATCAGTCAACAGTGTTGCCAATGCCATACAACGTTGCACAGATTTAACAAAGATCACAACCTAAATGATAGAAAAAAATATTAGTTTTTTAAGCATGTAAAAGAGTTTTGCTGATTTTTGAGGTTTGGGGGATATTGAAATCAGTTTGGATGATTAAATCAAAGGAATCATACGTCCCTATCCAAAAACTCATCATTTTGAAGGTCTGTGTCAAAATTTTGTTACATAATTTATTGGAAATGACAAAAATATCAAGGAAGAAAATTGTAATTACAGATGTGCTCTAAATTCTTTGAAATTTTAAGATTTAGACTATATTTTCATGTTCGGTGCAAGTCTTGCATCAGGGTAACTTTCCCGAAATCCATATAACACTTTTAAAAACTTTATGTGAAACTGTGCGAACTTTATTGGGATATAGGATTGAATCCTGAGAACCCGGAATTAATCATAAATCATGCAAGTTGCACCATTGCAAATTTACACGGAACACGAAAATGTACCACTTAAAAACAAGAAAAGTTAATTCAATCAATATAAATCAGAGAATTTCAACAAGTTCAGTATTTAAGAACAATAAATACAAATTCAACAATTTATTGAAGAACAATGAACAATAATCAAATTCTTACTGACCTGGTTGAATTCTAAAGCATCGAGCAATTCAAAGAGTTTCTTATTCTTTTCATTTTCCTTCAGTTTAACATAATGTTGTTGCAATCCATGTAAGGTGAGCTTAGCCTCATCATCAACATACACTTCCATTGGCTATAAATAAATAGAAAACAAAACATATGCCCTACCAGTTATATATTTATCCAGTTTTAAGATTTGCGAGAGTTTGAAAAGTTAAGATAAAAGAGTTTTGGTTAGAATTCCAACTTCATGAAATGAATCAAGACTTCTGTTGTATTTAAATGATGACATTTTTCCACCTTTTCTTAAATTTCTGTAATTCTAGATGGCCGCTTTAATTCAGTAAATTCTCGGGAAGCTTACGTACTTTAAGAAAGTTTCCAAAGCAAGTGACGTCGTAAGTTCACAATTTCTTCTAGTTTTTCACTCGAACCAAAACTCTCTATTTTTCTTATGAAATAATAAGCACACACTTGGATTTTTTTTAAATAATCAGGTTGGATATTTAAATCATGGGATTGTTCATACGTCCCTAACCAGAAAAATCATCATGTTTATATTTAGTACCGGTACAAATAATTAACGAGGTCACAAGCTAGTGCTTACATGTTCATTAACTAAGCTAACCTACTTCTTTAATTAAAATTATTGAAGTATGAAAAATTTTAGTCTTCATAAAAAATTACTGTTGCTGTTAAAAATTAGTTATTGTAGTTACTAAAAAAAATTAAATGGAAATTCATTAAAATTTACAAATAAAAAAAATATTTTAATAAAATTCCTGCTTCTAAGGTGTGAACATAATAACCAAAGGGCTGATAGTTCCATAAAAATAATGACAAACATTTACAATTACTGTTTGGCTAGGAAAAGGATATTTCATAATATAGGAAAAATTTTCTGCGTTGTAAGGAAGGATAACGGGAGTTACGAAGATTGGCAGTTGACATTCTTTCCCAAGTTTTGTATTTTGTTGACGATATATATTGTGTTTGCATTCTCTTTATCTTACTCGTTTCTCAATACGTAGTTGACCAATACTCTGTGCTATTTATAATGATGCGTCGACGAACGTAAAAATGACTGATCTCCTTTCGATGATTTCAGGTAATGGAAAATTTGTGCACTCTGGGTAGGGTTTTCGTTCTTGGGGAAAAGAGGATTTCAGGAATGGAAAAGTGGGATCAAACTTCAGCCTTTTTTACAGGTGAAGCTTTAAGGGAAAAAAGGATTTCTCGTGTTCTCTCTATCTCAGGGAAAATGATTGCTGGGAATTTTAGGAAAAGGATAAAACTGACTTCGATGAAAGGAAAACTTTGTGAAAGGAATATAGTTGCTTTGGATAGGAACTAAATTGCAGGATAAGGAAATTTTGACGATGTTGGAAAATAGGATTTTATTCTCTAGGATGTTGACTAGGGGCAAAGGAAATAACTTGTACAGGGATCTCCAAGACAGGACCATTAACTCACAAGGAAAGACAAGGTCACCAAACAGAAAGTAAAAATTTAGAGCAACCCTTTGATTACTAAATTCCTAAAAACTAAAACCACTTTTTGTGAGATTCCTAGAAGCTGTTTTTACGAAACCAACTTCTAAAATCCTCGTAAAATTTCCCACCGACCACACTTTAGTGCTCTCCTTGTCACAGACTGCCATCAAGATACAAAATTAGAAAGAGCAATTTCCATCCATTTATCAAACAAAGGGAAGTAGAATCACCCACAGAAAAGTAAACAGGGCCTTCTCTTTCCATCAAACAGGCTCATGTTGAAGTTGTGGGGCTCAATCAACAAGTCAGACAATAAACAAAGCCTAAACTAGCTAATGTTGTTTAATAAACAGTCCAGATACGTGAACTTTTTCTTCGTTGGAGATGCGGAAATCTTCTTAGGTCTTCTCTTCCCCGCGACCCGCCCAAAAAAAACTCGCTGAAGCACGAATTTGTCATCGTCGACGGAATTTAATCGTAGATATTTACTGACGAAAGAATCGCTTGTCAAAATTTTCTGACGACAAAAATATTTACTCATCGCTGAATTTATTTACTCGAAATTCCCTATCATTTTTCCCTAATTCCCTAAACTAATTAACTTTCACAGGCAGCAGTGGTGACGTAGTGATTTTATAATTTGTAATTACATCTTGCATGAACTTCTTGCAGACAGGTCGGATATCCTTGCTTAATGTGGCACTGAACATCATAACTTGCTTCTCATGTGGGGTACTGCGGAATATCTCTTGGACGTCACGGCGCATGTCTGCGGAGAAAAAAGAGAAAACTCATGAAGATTCTATTTAATCGTGGATTTTTTTTTAATTTTATGAATATTATAACTCAGTTCAGACGTCGTAATCAGATTTATTCATACGCCCCGTCTTAAAATATCATCACAACCATTACCATTAGGCTACACTAGCTTATATTTCCCTTTACTCAATTACTTAAAATTGTTTGATTAGTTTTTTCAAGATATGCTAGTTAGAATTCAATTTGCTAGATAGATTAAAATACCCTACAGCCTGTAATTTTACTAAACATTTTTCGTATACGTAGAAAAAGACCTGACTGGTGGAATCATGTAGAAAACAAAAATCATAATTTGTTCTTAAACAAGGATCCTCACTATGAATAAAAATATGAACTTTGAAAAAACATTGAAACAATAAACAAAAAATAGACTTTTTTAAAAGAAAATAACATGAAAATCATTTTAATCAGTTAAAATGTATAAAAATCATTAAAAAGAAACTATCAAAGAAATGGACAATTCACAAACAATGAAAAAAAATTACCAAACAAATAAATTATAAATAAAAGTGTAACTCACCAAGCTGTTCCAACATCTTATCACACTCATCCAATACAAAATGCTTAAGATGTTTAAGACTCAATTTCTTTGATCTAACTAATGCCAATATCCTCCCAGGTGTGCCAACTACAATATGAGGACAGTTTCCTTTCAGTACTGTTTCGTCCTTGCTTATATGCAGACCACCAAAGAATACTGCCACTTTGATTGTGGGCATGTACTTGGAGAAGCGCTCATATTCCTACGGAAAAAAGGGGTTTTGTTAACTCTTGTTTTTCAGGAACAAATTGTCGTATGTTTTTTTTAAGGTTTGGTTCAGGTTTTTAGAATAATCATGGGATTCATACGTCCCTATCGGTTGTCATCATGTGGAGAGATTTCACGTTCATTTTTAATAGAGGTTTTGTTTTTTTTTCCCCCAAGAGTTTATTTCATGATTAAAATTTCTATATGGTAATAGTTTAATCCTGCTCTATAGAAACAAAAATTACATGTTTATATTTTATAACTCATTTTGATTTTTTGTTTATACTTCTTTCTAACAACATCCTAACATCTTCAAATATTGTCACAAGTAATTTACTGTGATCAATCAGACAACAAAATATATCACTGAACAGTTTTTAAATAGACCTAGCAACTGTTATGTAGTTCACAATAATTTGAGTAAGGTACTGTAGCTTTTAACTGTACAATAACGTAGGCCTACTACCAATTCAAGACATTAGAAATAAACAATTTATTTACAGCTCCACAAAAATAAAAAGTGATTACTGGTAGGCCTAATTCTTTATTATAGTCCGTTTCACATGAATTATACTCCACTCTTTGATCTTGGAAGAAGCGTTACTTTGCTATTTTCTAAAACATTCTCAAAATTTCAATTTACGTGTTAGTTACATTACCAATAGCATCATCAAGTTACATGTCAATTACTGACTGAACTGCGAGTTCTCCAATATCAGAAGTGGAGTATAATTCATCTGAAACGGTCAATAGAAATAAACAAAATTTGACACCCCACAGAAAATAAACAACTTTTAAAACAAAAATTACTATGAAACTAAACATATAAAAATACCAAACAAAGATAATTTTTTATCTGTTTCTTTACCTTACTAATCTGGAAAGCCAACTCTCTAGTGTGACACATGACAAGTACTGAAACCTGTCCATCTACTGGTTCAATCTGCTGTAACGTAGCCAATACAAACACTGCTGTCTTACCCATACCAGATTTAGCCTGGCAGAGAATATCCATACTTAATACTGCTTGAGGAATGCATTCATGTTGAACTGAGAAAAACAAAGAAGAAAAATTAAAGAAGTGTGGAAAATTCATTTTTAAGCTACAAATTTGAGTCATAAAAAAATTATTCATCGCAAAATCTCTTTTTAAATTTGTATTTATTCTAAAGTTTGGAAAATTATGCAAACTTAGTCTATGGCCAGGAGTTCAGAGCCTTCATTTTTTTTGTAAGTGCAGAATTTCTTCAAAAAGTACAGAAATTATTTTAGGGGAAGAGCTCTTTCTTAACTTCATTATAAGAAAAGAATGTTTGTGCAACAGTATATCTCAGTTAAGACGTCGTAATCAGAATTATTCATACGCCCCGTCTTAAATATCATCACAACCGTTCGACTATAACTCTTCATTTTTTTTGTCTATCAAAATTAAAAAATAAGTAAAAGGCTTCATTTTTTTTTTAGAAATTATGAGATCAATTTTACTGGTAAATTTTAAAATGATTAACCCTTCAATTGCTAAAGAATCAATGATTCCGATTTGCTACTGATAAGACTGAATTTAAATTTGACCTTTTGGAAAAGAAAAATAAGATAGGCGAAAACAGTTTGAACTGTTAAAACGTTACCCTCAAAAATTTCCTTTTAAATTACCTTCTGAAGGATGTTCAAAACCACAATCAACAATAGCTCTGAGAATTTCAGGTTTGAGTAAGAAATCTCTGAATGCTGAACTGTGAATGGATACGTAAGCTCCCTTCACTTCTTTGGTTTTAGTCTCAGCAGGCGTTTCAGTCATAGTCTGGTCCGCCGCCTCATCGTCCTCGTAGTCGAGAAGATCGTCGTTGTCGGCCATCTTTAAAACTGGGGGATCACCTGGGAAATAATGAGTTTATTAGGCATAGGCCCTAGGTTATGTTCTGATTTTAAGCTAGACTACACCGCACATCTTAAAAAAACGTATTTCCATTACAGGTTTACTTTGGTATTCGCCAGAACCTTTTTACCTGTAGCGTCGTCATTTTGCGGTGAAGTGCGTTCATAAAGTTCAGATATTTCAACTTGCAGTTTGGCAGTGTACACAACAGGACACCTATTCTTCGACTGCTCGTGGCGTTGCCTTCGGCACGCCGCTCGTTCAGTCAAGGTCGCTTTGCTCCCACTGCTAATAATTATAATCACCAGGCAAAGGTAACATACCAGGCAAAGTAACAAAAACTCGAAGTTTACGAACGCGTCCTCCCATCACTGTGTCGTCAGTCAATATGTTCCGGAATACCAAAGTATAGCCTCCATTACTATCTTGTAGAGCCCTGCTTTCTGTTCATTCCCGAATAAACTCACAGCGAGTGGTAAACAATTTGTTTTGTAGGTGCAAAATAGGCTAATAAGGACAGGAAAGAGTCATAGGCCTAATTTTTAGAGAAAACAAAACGAAGGCCGGGTTTACTTTACTATAAGCCCGGGTCGATCGGATAGGTCAATCTCCATCCTCGGATAGGTCAATCTCCATCCTCGGATAGGTCAATCTCCAGTCTCGGATAGGTCAATCTCCATTCTCGGATAGGTT
>JAQIWE010004128.1:0-11074 GCA_034698565.1 Campodea plusiochaeta | reverse complement strand
TGTGAAATGATAAACAGCCTAACTCCAACACTTTTAATTTTTTTCCGGGTCTATGGTTTTGAAAAAGTATAAAAAAATACATGGTCTTATCGGCAGTCATATAGTCTACTACATAAAAAAATATCACCTTGGTACATTACAAGTACGAGGGGCAGGATGGTTTTTTGTGTCTCCTGAACAATTTTATTTCATGGAGTTCGGCGGTTTGTAAACGGACGTCTTCTAACAGGATGAAAATTTAATATCATTCTAGCATTTATGGATCTGAATCTTTTTGGTAATAGTTATTATCATAATATTTTTTGTCAATTTCAGTTTTTTTACCGTTTGCAGAATTATTTTAAAGAAGCTGCGTATTTTTTTAAGTCAAATTAACTATACCTGGTCAGGAGCGAATTGGAAAAAGACGACAGTTAACACCGACGTCGACATGGAATTTAAACAAGAAAAATAAAGTAAAATAAAAAAAAAGAATGAAAGATTAGGCAAAAATAAAATACATCATTATTGGTAATCCTTAAATTCATGGATATTTCTTATTTTTTGACATACAGTTTCAAGTTATATATATAGTTTCATCATCGGGTCAGAAAATAATGCAATTGAAAATACTAAAAAAGAAATAAATAGACAATCCTCCAAAGAAAGGCTTGTTGTTCAGAAATAATGCGTGTTTTTTTCTTTATAAACTTTAGAAATAAATTTTGTTCCAAACCCACCACCTCCCTCGGCATGAACGTCTAAGTCCAACAATGGTTCCAGGGCCTATCAGTGGGAGGGGGCAGAAGGGCCATTTTGACCGGAGCATAACCTTTCTATGGGACTCAGGAAGTGGAAAGAAAAGGGAAAAAGAAATTATATAAAAAAAACTTCTCTGGAAGACCCTGAGTGGTTCCATCGGATGTAACGGTTTTCATAACAATCTTTGTAATCTTTATGTTACTGTAGGTTATGCTATGGTGAATTGTAAAACCAAATTCCTCTGAATCTTGATTACAACTGTAACACAAGTATAAATATAACACATACTTGTAGAATAGCCAAAATCACCTAACTTTTTGTTAAGTTTATTTTATGAAAGGAACTACAGTAACAACACAAACCAATGTCTACTTTTAACCTCACTTCGTTTCTATTTTCCAAATAGAATGCATTTTTCTGTAATTTACTTTTTTTAAATTCACGTTGCGAAGATTCACTAAACATGAAGAATATTTCAATTCTTGTTGCTGGGAAACTATAGGGTAAGATATTAGAAGAAACCTCCAGGATCATTCGGCTAAAGAATGTAACTTTTGTAACAACTATTTTGATGCAGAAAACTTCTATTACTGGACTGATGAAGCTTTTCAGCAGCGAATTGTTTACAAGAAATCAAGAATCTTGCGTATACAACTTGTAAAGTAGTGGTCTACTCCAAAACATAACTAATACATTTGAAGATGCCATGCACTGAATCTCCGAAATCTTATTTCTATAGTATAATGCATGTTCACAGATTCCACATCGCTTTTAATGTTAAGAAAATATATTTATGTAAATGTACAGATATATGTTTTTTGCTATAGCTGTCACATTTTCGTTGGTTAAATTTTAACACGAGAGATGAGGTATCTTTGGAATCAGCAGAATCGCTGCGACATGGTTCTGCATCAGAATTCATATCAGTCGAGTTTAAAAATATGATTCATTTTTGGTATCACATTAAAACTACCTCTCTTCAAATAAACTTAATACGGTTCTCTACTAATTGTTTCTCGCTATGCACGGGCAGAACGAAGATAAATATAGATGCTTCCAAGCTTTGGTGTAATCCCATCTATAAAAAGAAGAGTACGAAGAATAAAATCAAACTTCATTGTGAAAATGTTCTAAAACGTAAAAATAATGGCTTTCTATTTGCAAAATAAATAAATAAAATATGTCGATTTAACACCAGCATTTCTGGTTTTAAGTTTTACGTCAACAGTGTGGTAAAACTCATGTAATTAAAGTTTAGTATTAAGATTTGTTGATAAGACATAAAACACCGACTTTGCAGAGTTTTACGTAACGTAAATCTGTACGTACATGTTTAATTGAAAGGTCACAAAAGCGGATATTTGATTTTATAAATTATAGAAAGAAACCGATCGAAGATAATTAAAAAAATTATTATTATTTTTCACTTTGCGAACTTGTGCAATGGAATTTAAGTTGGTATAGGTTGTGATATTTTTTATTATGTGAAACACCGACATGATTAATTATCTGATTAATTCTTTAAGGTACTTTCTCGTTACAATAAGAACAATTTATGCTGAATTACTGAAAATATTATTTTATATTTTCCTCATTCTCAAACTATAAGTAATATAAAATTATCATATCTAATAATAAAATTCTGCCCCATAGTAGCTAGGGTTTCTATCAAGATTGTCAAGACGATATTGAACCCCTTCTTGATACCGTCTTGACAAACTGTAGGATCATGTTGTCTCGAAAATTACGATAATTCACTTTGATGATATCGTATCGACCAAATGAATTATTGACAATATCAAGTTCTGTCAAATATCGATATAGATTTCGATAATTGTCGATTATCGACTTTGATTCAGAAATTCCATCTAGTAACTCTGAAAAGAGTTGAAGTTTGGATTGTGATTCGGGAATTGAATGCTGGGTTCATAAGTTATTGATCTACGAAGAAATATTCGAAAATGACCTTCATTAAGGGCAACTATTATATTTTCTAAATAAGTTTTTATGCTTTCAAAACTAAGCAATACTTAATGGAACAATATTTTGAACATAATCGGGTATACAACACATCAAAAACGCATTTGCAGATGTGCGAATCATTCTCGTGGACCTACGATGTGATGATCTAAGAGAGTTTCTTCCAGAAACTTCGAGTAAAAATAAGGGGAGTTCTGTATGATTTTGCAAATAATTTGATAACCGTTCGTTCGATTGAAAACCGGATCACTTTATTGGAATGCTGAGGACATTTCGGTCGAACATACATGGTTTTTCTAATAAATACAGATTTTAGAAAAGATACCATTTCTAGAAGTAATTTCTTTTTAAAGATCATAGACTTTTGCTCCAGTTCATTTTTTTATAGAAATAAGAAATTGGAATTTTCTAAAACCGGAACCGCACGTTGTTCGGACCGGTGTCATTCGACGGATCTCCTTGATCCGATCTGATCCTCCTTTCGATCGAAAAAATTGATGAAAGGGTTCTAAAGCTATCGAATTTTGAAATAAATGCTTATATTTTACAGTGTTGCTGGACCTATTCTTCAGTCCCTGGGGCGTTTTTTTTTTTTTTTTTTTTTTTTCGAATCAATCGATTGAAATTTCACGAATATCGAGTCGATAAATTCAATAACGGTTAGATGTAGGTATAGGGAAGCATACATTTATTCGAATGGCGATTTCATCATATGATTACAAAAATTAATCGATTTTGAAGTTCGACCGAAAGTCAACGAATATCGAATTGATCAATTCGATAACGGTGAGAGATAGGTATAAGGAAGTATATACTTATTCGAAGGACGACATTACTCTTATTCCAAAAATCTATTACGTTTGGAAATTTAACTAAAGTGGAGTTAGTAATTATATAACTTATAAAAAAATATAAGCTCTCCTGGTCACTGCAAATGGCCATCACAAACGCATAATCGGTCATTATATTCATCAACATTATTATTATTATTATATTAATTTTTGTAACATAAAAATATAAAAGTAAAACATGGAAATAAATGGAAAGGAAAAATGGAATAAATGGAAAGGAAAAATAATAATAGTTAATGGTGAAATTTTCATAATAATGCTTTGAGAAAATAATCTCCTATTCCGTTACTGATTTATATGGTAGAGGGGAGACTTGATCTCGGTCTCGTACAAAACTTAGTTAACGTAGGATAAAATAAATCTTATTAATCCATGAGTATTAACTGTTATGAGCTTGTGCGTCTGTTCTTATTAAAGTAGTCGATAATTGACGATAACCCTGCCATCTTGATCTTGTCTTGACTTGAAACTGGAGGATATCGTCTCGGTCGCAGTACTTCTTGATCTCGACTTTTCGGATCTTGACAAGACGATTATCGTCTCGGCTCGATAAAATATCGACTTGATAGAAACCCTAATAGTAGCAAACTATTATTTTTCTTATTAACTCGTAATTCAATGACACAATCATCTGTTGATGGTTGTGCAGTTGAATTAAGGGTTTAAGTGTTGCACATTTAGAGCATATGGGGAAAGACGGAAAGTCATCAAGTGCCTTATTCCGATTTTCTTGAAAATTAGTACTGTTATTCTCCTATTTACACCCATCATGATAATAAGTATTATAGGTCCCCGTTTTCGGATTTATCGAAAAAAATTGAAAATAAAAATGTTTCAATCTTGATGAAAATTTGCGTGTGAATGGATTATTTCATGAATAATAAAAAAAAGCGAAAAATTCCTATGCCATGGATTGACTATTTCATATTAGTGCCGCCCTCATAATTATAAAATAGTCAATTCATAACATAGGAATTTTTCGCTAATTTTCTTTTAATATTCATTAAATAATCCCCAAAGTTCCAGAAAGTGTTCTATAGACCGTAGAAAATATTTTTGAAGGTATATACTTAAAAAAAATCAATATTATGTACTTCAATTAGATCGATAAGATATTCCAGAAAGTTCCATAAAAATCCATTCATTAGTTTTTGTGTAGTAAATCAACCAAGTTGGCAAATGTTAGTAAAAGCATGATTTTTTTATATAAGTAGATACAGAATCGATAGCAAGTTTTAAAAATATTATTTCATAAAAGTATGGATTTTTTTAATTTTCAGGAATATAATTTTTTTTTTTCATCTTTATTATCTACAATTTATTTCGAGTTAGCTCACCCACGTATAACACAGGCAAAGGTAGGCCCGAAAACTAGCAGCTATAATTAACATTTTTTTGATTAATGTACATATAGAGGATCCCTCCACCAAGTTATATGAAAATCCGAGTAGGACAATACGTGAAGTTCTTTCGCTATAGGTCAGGTTTTCGTGGCCCATTGCAAGGTAATCACTAATCAGTAAATTTATCAGATCTGAGATATATTTAATATAAAAAAATCAAAACTCTGATAAATAGAATGAAAAAAATGCGATATTAAGTAATTGTTCGCCTATGACTCATACGTTCGTTACCACCTGATGAAATTTTGGATGCTCGAGAAAAAAAAACTTTACGATTTGGTGTTCATAATTTTCAATTCAAGTAACAGAAATGTCTGCCAACTGCTTTGAAGCCAGTAGTTGGTAATAAGATTTATAATAATATCAAGGTAAACGTGCTCTTTTTGTAAAACAATATTTTATTGCGAATAAAAGCAATATTAGATAAGGAATGGGCAAATGATGGTAATGAAATTCGTAATTTTTAATAAAGTGAGCGTTGACGAAGAAAATTTCTGGGTGAACCTCTTAATTATCCAGTAAATTATGAATACTATATGAAAATAATGATAAAAACTTACAATCTTACAAAGTGAATAAATTGATAAGAAGAAAAATATTCACGTGTCTGGAAGAATTTGATCAACAACTCATTGGTGTATATAAAAATGAATGATGTATTCCTATTTTTATATTAGCATCCAGCAGTGATTTAAGTTCTGAATTGCGAACAAACTGAAGTTTAGAAACTGAATTTTAAAAAGAAAATGAAGTACTTCCACAAAAACAAACTTGAAATTAAACCAACTTTCTGTTTTTCTTTAACTGTTAAAACATATGACTTACAATAATCGTACTTACGTCCATACTTATCTGATGTTTTATGATCGATTTTGATCTTTTCTTCTTATCCTTCATTACCATTTAATTTCAATACTCAATCAACACTTTCAACGATATTGACTGCATTAGTGCCAAACTGCCAATATAATTATTATAAATTTCCTTTATTATTTTTCCTGTATATGATCAATATTGAATTTTGTCATGGTCATAACCAGTACCTAGGCAATAGGGAATAATTATCGCATGCCATATTTTGATAATATTCAAAAGCAATGTCACCAACTGTGATTATTTACATACTTGTAGAATTTTGCATAAACAAAATATGAAATTTAGACAAGGTTAACATAGAGTATGTTACGGTGAAAATAGGAAGTCTCAAATAATTACACAGTTTTTGCAATTGAAAAGGTTCCTGGTGCCAAAATGAATGTCGAGAAAAGAATATTTGAGATATTTATAGTATTTTTAGGATTCTGGATTAATATTTGGTTAGAGATGTGATTTTTTTTGTCCAGATCAATTCCGAAGCAGCTCAACATATCAAGATTTTTTTTTCTCTTTCCAAGAAACAGATATGTGTATTAGGCTGGTCTAATGATCAAAATCTTTCATGATCACCGAAGCATCTAATTTAAAGTATAACGGAGATTTTTAGAACTTATTTGCTTGTCAAGAGCAAATTCGACATAAGTGAGCATATCAATTTATAGTTTAATTTTAATGTTTTTAATGTTAAATTACGACTCTCATATTCATCATCCCTAATTCTGTTTTAACCACTTATCTATAAGGTAAGGGACCGTTCATATTCCCCATGGACTGTTTGGAGGTACGAAGAGATCGTCATTTGTTTTTCCTCGAAGGTAGGTCCATCTGTAAAAGGAGGGTCCATAAACTGGTACTGTAGAAGAATAATGTTCATGTAGACATATTTTATATATTAATTATAGCGTAATAATTTGATAGGTTAAGTTAATTTTAAAATACTCTAATTTTTATTTATGACCATCAGAAGCATATGAGAGAAAAGATGGTATTAATGGAAGTGAGAAATTAAAAAAAGAAAAAAATTCAATGGAATTTTCTAAATGTTTTAGAAGTAACCTTGAAAAAAAAAAAAAGGAATGCTGTTCATTTTTTATTAGAACTTCTCTAAATTTTTCCCATACAAATGAAATGGTGTTTTGAGCTTCCTCTTGCTCTGTCCATATATATACCTCTTCCTCTCTCCATATGGATGTTGGGAAGAGTGATCTGGGATTGTCCAAAGGTATTCATTACGAGGATTTAAATCAAAGTCACTAGGACAACGGTGCAAGACAGCTGTTTCGCCTCTTTAAGGCTCATATTCTGCCCAACCCGTGCAGTGAATGGATGGGGTCCAAGGAAGAAGAAGCAGTTATACTTCGTCCGCGGAATGAAACGACATTGAGCCAATATCTGTAACTTTCCGTTTTGAAATGCTAAAAAGTAATATAAAACTTATATCATATAGTAATTTCCTTGGAAACACCGTAAGTTTAACATTTAGCTAGTTTCAAATGCTTCCCCTCAATGTTAAACTTAAGGTGTTTCTAAGGAAATTACTCTATGATATAAGTTTTATATCACTTTTTAGCATTTCAAAATTGGAAAATTAAAGATATTAGTTCAATGTCGTTTCATTCCGCGGATGAAGTATAACTGACGAGTTTGAAAGATGCGAAACAGCTGTCTTGTACCGTTGTTTTAGTGACTATTCAGTATTCACCCCAAAAACAAAATTTCAACAATCTAGTCACTATATAGTTTCTATTTTAATTAAATCAAAGTGTTAAAGTCATGTCGATGGGGATAGCAGATCTGTCCCTATAACGACTACGCCTATTGTTGTAACGATGATGCATGAACTTTAATTTATTCAATATTATTCATTATTATGGAAATATTAAATATTCAGCAAGTGCATTAGAACAAACAATTGAGTGATGTTTTCGTTACGTAATTATCTTATTGATGATAATTAAAATATTCATTTAAGTTCCATTTAGACATTTAGGTGCCTGTGTTTATCCTGTATTGGTAATATTTTAGATATATAACAGTATAATTAATAAGATCGCGATTGCTTCCTGATAATGTAAATTAAATTAACTGAAATTATATTTTGGAAATGTAAAATACACTGCATGCGTAGTCATTCACTCCCAATCATTTTGGTGTATTTACAAGAAGAATAGTTATGAAATGAAATAAATTGTCTTAAAAAATTGATTTTTTTTTAAATGAAGCTCAACAAATATTTTTCCGAGAACCGAGATGGACATCAATGATTTTTAAAATAAGATTGTTCTCCGTATAGGTCTTGTTGAAGATAAATAAATTGGTATTGAAATTAGAAAATATAATACTTATCAAATTAATACGAATCTCACAATCAGTCAATAACCTTTATTTTAAAGTGTTACCTGCAGATAATGAATTTCCAATTTTCTGTGATTTTCTTGTAATTTCCATTATTAAAGAACTTTTTTAAAAAGTTTGACATTTTTTAACCCAACCGTTCAAGAGATATTTTGATTTATAGAAATGCTACAGTGTAGCACAAAACGGTCTGAAACAAGACAAATAATGCAGTTTCCTTTCGCAATATCTCGAAAATAAGCAAATTATTTACAAAAAAAAACATATATCAGAATGCATCTATAATGATCTATAAAATAGAAGCCAAATCGATGCAACAAATAGGCAGAAAAGCCATTTTATTGAGATATCAGCAATTGTCTTGTTTTAGGCCGTGTTTTTTTACTACCTTGCAGCACATTTTCTAAGACTCGTATATCTATGCTGCTACCTGTGATTTTTGGATGGTAAGAAAAATAATATGAATGATTATATTAATTAAGTTATCATTTACTTATTGATATTACAGGCCTTTGGCTTCGGTGAAAAATTCAAGAAAAAAATTGTAATCTCGCGAAGTTATACATGATTCGAGTTAAAACATGAACTCAGTACTTTGACTTGAATTTTAATCAACGTTTGTTTGGGGACGAAATTTTGACAAATGATAACTCTTGATCCCTCGATGTAAACAATTTGTTTATAAACAGAAGGCTTCGCTTCTCTATATTTTTCTGAATTCAAGGGACTAAAATCACAAAAATTTCAGCTTTTGATTTCTTTCTTTTTTTAACGAGAAAAATTCATCATTTGAATTCAGTCAAAGTTTCTAGTATTAATAAAGGGAAGTAATAACATTTTTATAAATTATTCAACGCTCTTTGATTCATTCGAACGTTTGGTAGATGACGAGAAGGCAAAATTCTTTATCATTCGCTTAAATTAATCATGCGAAGAATAAGCGAAGTGCAGAATCTTTCCATCCTTGCTGCAGAGAAATCAAGTGAAGACATTACAAGAAACCTCCAAGATCATCAGACGAAAGAATGTAAGTTTTGTACGTATTATGCTGTTGAACTGTGCCCGGAACTTCTTTCTTTGAAACATCTTGTAAATGAAACACCAGTCCATGCAAATCAGATGATTTACGATAACGCAGTTTTGTTCAAGAATTACCCTAACGACATACACGCTCTAGAAAATTCTGATATCAACAAAATAAAGTTTATGCTTGCGTGGCTGTTCGATTGCTTGAAATTACGCTTCAGTTTGGTGATATTTCATCGAACACATGAGATTCATTTTGCTCAGAAATTCGGTACCCAAGTAAACCAAATTAATTATTACCAAACGTTTCCTGAAGTAGTTGATTTGAATTATCATGTACAGACTATGCTACTCTACTCAGAAACACTGCAGAAATTAGTATTTAATAATGGTTTCACTCAAATAAATCCAACTATCTTAGAAATGATTGGTGACTGTTGCACATGCATCAAGTATATCGAAGGATCTGTTATTCCAGAAGAATTTATTTCTGGTCTTCTTAAACTTCTGTTTAAGGATCCTGAAACCCAACTAATACGAAATGCTTGTTGCGAGTCACTTCAAAACGTTAATCTTTATTTGAATGTTGACGACGAAAAAATTGAGACGGATGCAGTATGTATTCTTCTCAAGAATGTTTCTAATGTCACTTGTTCAATTAATTACAGTAAACAACTCGATTATATACTAGAAAACGAGATAGTATGCAAAGTTAGTTCGATATCTACAAACGATCTGCCGTTAGATAAATTTAGAAAGATTAAGACGTTATGCCCAGAAATGGAATGGCTTCATTCTACTATTAATGACATTGAAGTACTGCGTTTGCTTCATACTTTCCCTGCTCTGGTATATGTAATTGTCGCAATGATCAACGATGTAGAAGATAGCTTCCTATACAAAGGACTCTTGGAATCAAAGTGGGGTAATCTCAAATCACTTGGATTATTTACAGTCGTTAGTAAACTTAACATCGACGTAGTAGCTGACGTACTAAGTAATATTGAATCATTGTACATACATAAATGTTGGAATGTCACGTGGCAGAAGAGACATGTGTTCAGATCACTCGAGCACTTTTCAATCCACGTCACAAACGACATATCTTCAGATGATTTAGACTGGATTCGGTCATTTTCAGAAACTGTAGAAAGATTGTATATTACGTTTGATTCAACATTGCAGCTTTCTCAAATACCGAATTTAGTA
The DNA here is from genome assembly GCA_034698565.1 of Campodea plusiochaeta. Lineage (NCBI taxonomy): Eukaryota > Metazoa > Arthropoda > Diplura > Rhabdura > Campodeidae > Campodea > Campodea plusiochaeta. Next base: position 633 of record JAQIWE010004128.1, on the reverse strand, counting down.
TCTGGTGGATTTCCATATTTAGAAGAACTTTATATAGAGATGTTAGTTTTTGACGATGTACTGGTGAAACAATTGTCCAAGACTCAGTGTTTTCAGTCGTTTTGAGTCAGAAAGCCGACAGGAAATTGATGAATGTAACAAGTACTTTAAAGAACACAATATTGATTGTCACGTTATTGCTGCAAGTATGTAATTGGCTTGACTATTAATCACATTCATACTCAGAAAAGTGTCTTATTTTTTGTTAAATGACCATTGAATAGAGGTTAAGTGTCATCATTATGTTGTCTTCTTGGTACTTGTCAGTTGCAAAAACACAGCCCAATAATTCAATCTGAAGATTTGCGTCTTTTCGTAGTTTTAACTTTTATTTTATTCATGCTGATTTTTATACCAATCACCGGAGACCGGAACACTTACGACTATTTCATTGCATATATTTTTGTTATTTGTTTATTTTCATGTTTATTATTACATAAATAAATATTAATAAAGTAAAGATACTTTGAGCCATTGTCTGTAAGAGTCAGGCAGGTAAAAATAGTGATGACGATGGATCTTCCTAATTTTTTAGTATGTTTACAGGCGCGGATACAGGGGGGGGCGGGGGGGGGCGACCCCCCCCCCCCCCGC
>JAQIWE010004127.1:0-11076 GCA_034698565.1 Campodea plusiochaeta | reverse complement strand
AATGTAGAAAGCGGCGTGAAAACCAACACGGAAAATTTAATTTACTTCCTCTCCAGTACCTTATTTATTACTCCAAGGGCATTATTACGCCTTTCTTCAAAATTTTAAGATTTGTAACAAGTTAAATAACCGTCAATGTTGTTCCTGACATATAAAGTTTGTTATTCCATCTACTGGTAATCTACTCAGAAAATACAATAGGTCGTAGAAGTGTCTACGTCACTGTTGCATTGTGGGATTGTTTTGGGGAGTAAACAATAGCAAAATAACATGGGAGTTTCATTAATTTTCAGATTTTCTTCACAGTACTTTCATATATTAGACAGATATATTGATAGTGATTGACTAATAATACATTATAGTAAGTTTTTCAATTACAAGAATTACCTTGCATTTGTAAAGTTTTAATTCGGCATTTTCTGTGGCTGAACATTGGATGTTTACTCCCAGCAGAAGCTGAAACAAGGGAGAATCTCGCCACTTTTAAAGGGACATGACGTAACACTTTTACTATCTATAATAGACGATTTGAATCACTCAAACAAGTCATTAATAGTTTGTTTATCGTCAAAAAAGTTTGAAGCCACAAGGAGTTTGGGTCATTTAAATTAATAGCGTAGCAGAAATACTGGTCAATTATAATACACAATTTAGGTAGAAGAAGTACATAATTATGCAGACAATTTGGAAATTACATGCAATACATATTTGACTGTTCACGCAGTCGTCTGTTACATTTTGTAAAAACAAATTGAGTAATTGACTTTATTTCATATAGTGAACAAAAGAATAACTGAGGTACTGTTTTCAATTCATAAAATTATCATAATCAACAGCATGGAATTTGTGAGAGTGAGAAAAAAATATGTGTCACATGAATATCACAAAAATATCCATTAATAAACAATCTCAGAGCATTATTTTAAGTTACATGTGAAGTGACAATCACCATTTTTTATATTTGAGGTGAGAGTCTTGCAGTATTTCGTACATCAACTGGAGATGTACACGTAGTTGATTCAGATTGTCCACATTTAGGAGCAAACCTTGGTATTGGTGGAACAGTTGAAGGTGATTGTATTAGATGTCCATTTCATTCATTTACATTCAGAGGAAGTGATGGGGAATGTGTCAGAATTCCTTACAGCAAGAAAAATAGTAAGTGATAAATTTCTTCAAAATATAATTTTATAATATTTTACTATTGAAATAAAGAGTGCAGTGAAGTGGAATGCATTATGTCGTATTTCTTTATATGAATTTATCAGAAGAACATATTCTTACATAAATATTTTTTATCACAAATCTGAATGGATCATTGAATGCTTTGACGAATATTATTATATAAAGGTAATTCAGTTTGCAGAACTGTGGTGTAAATTAAGCCTTCAGTCCCTCATTATTTATTTGAAGCTTAATTTTTGGTTTCATCTCAGAATGGTATAACATTATATAACATGGATGAGACAGCTGTTTTGCCTCTTAAAGGCTCATCACAGGCGAAACAGCTATTTTATACCATGTCTATTCCTTGGTGACTAAATACCTCAAACCATAAACTTAACAAATTAAATCACTAGAGTTTCTATTTATATTAATATATACCTTAGGGGGGATACCAGAAACTGAAATAGGAAAGTCAGCTAAAGTGTAGTCGCTGTAGATACACACTTCAGATGATAGTTTTATACTATCATTTTCTAACATTCTAAAGCAGGAATGATGAGTGATTCACATAGTGTCATATCAATCCTCGAACAAGTATAACTGATACGCCTTAAAGAGGCGAAACAGCTGTCGTATATACCATGTCTATCCCTTGGTGACTAAATACCTCAAACCTTTCAACTTAACAAATTAAGTCACTATAGTTTCCATCTATATTTACACAGGTGTCGAAGATTTTTCACACACACACACAAAAAAAGCAGAGCTAATAAGGCATTCCCAATATCTATTACTGTTTGGACAGCAATTGCTTTAAAAAAAAAAAAAAAAAAATGTGTTATACAAAACATTTTACAATATTGGCTATTTTCTACACAGATCCTACCAGTAAACCGAAACTTCGTACTTGGCCATCCAGAGAGATGAATGGATTTATTTATTTCTGGTTTCATGCAGAAAATGAGGAACCATATTGGGAAATACCAGAATATAAAGAAATTGCTAATGGAGAGTGGACTTGTGGAGGAAGAACTGAACATTTTGTAAACTGCCACATTCAGGTATTAGATTAATGCCACAAAAATAAAGTATTTGAATTAATACTGCTATCTTAAAGAATATCGTAGAAGACTTCAGTGATAAATAGTGTCCCAACTACAACGCCCGGTTCCAGTCTCCCTTAGGCTTAAGCTTTCACTGACGTGCTAAGTTGAGCTTTTCTCAATATATATATGACCCTATAATAGGGTTCGTAATTATATAGTGTCATTATATGTTAAGTAGTCGTAATTATATACACACTGACAATAAAGGTATTTATGATGATTTACAACATATTTGTACGATTATCTTTTTCCATATTTAATTGAAACTTTTTGGTATCCTCATCTGAAAGGGAAATAAACACTTAAAAATCATAAACTTAAATTTTCGACAGTACTGCCTGGGAAAATAATATGAAATAAAAACTTGCAATTTTTACAAGTTAAATAATAGTTATTATAGCATGTATATACTATTGAAATAAAATGAACCGTTGTTCAGCTTTTTAAATATTTTATTAATGAGTTTAAATCAATGTCATTCAGAAATCGACTCCATGAAAATAGTTACTCCTGATTCATTTTGTCTTTCCTATTTCCAGGAATTATCAGAGAACGGAGCTGACGCTGCTCATTTAAATGTTATTCACGCAGCTTCAACATTCTCAGGTGAACGCCAACTGACAAGAGAAGATTCATTTTTATCCAAGTTAGCTTATCATTATTGGTCAGCTACTTTTGAAGCTGTAACTGAAAAAGGAAAGAAACAGTTTTCAAATATTCATGTAACACATAACCTTAAGTTGTTAGGGATTTATAACTGGATGACTATTGATGTCAATATTCAGCAAGTAAGTATTCATTAAATTTCCTGTAGTTGGCTGCTTCAGTTGAGGATTTTCTAAATATCAAAATAAACTTAATCTCAACTAATTATTTTCTTTATTGTGCAATTTGTTTCGGTCTCACAGGACCATCTTCAGGATCTGAACAATAAAGAAGAAACATTGATATAAATTCAATAAACTAGGGACTTCAAGCAGAAAAGAAAAATACTAATTTTATAAGTTAATTATGTCCCTTGTTTATTGAATTTATTTTTATACCAATGAAATAATTTATCTCATTATAGATTATGTGCAAATAAATCTTGATTTGCACGCGAGACCATGGAACAGAAATATCGAAATAAAAAGGAATAACTTGGCGGGAGAGCCATTGGAAATTGTTTCCATCATAATCAGAAAACAAAATTATCCCTATAGCTTTCCCTTTACATTTAATACAGTAAATCGAAAGCTGCTACAAAGAATTTTTTGTTTTTCAGGCTTCCTGTTATGACATGGAAGAAACTCCAAAGATGCTAAATAATGAATCATGAAGTATAGGAAGATTTTAATGAAATTTTTATAAAACAAAGTGAATTTTTTAATATAGGCCTATTCAAAATAATTATAATCCCTGAACAATGTAGAATGAATTTGGTGTTTCATTTTTAAATTTTTGGTCTACATTTAAATTTAACGTAATCACATTACAAAAATACTCAGCATCCAAACGCTTTTTTTTTTTTTTTTTTTTTCAGAATGGTCCAGCACTTGTACATTTGGACTTTAGTACTTTCTTTGGAGATTTTTCAATGATACATTACGTTACGCCAGTAGAACCATTGGTGTTAAGAGTTCTACACAGAATTTATACCAACAATTGGTTGTTAATTCCAATGGCGAAGTTTGTGATGTGGTCGGAATCAATTATGGTGGGTTATTTTGTCAGTCAGATTTAAACTCTAAATAATTATTTAAAAATATGATACAAACATAATTAATACAATATATTGAAGCATTGCAAGTTATTTACTATTTAATTTAAGGAAACTTGGGCAAATCTTACAAGTTAGTTTTTAAATATCAAAGGTTATTATATTATACTGAATATTAGAGGACCATAGGATTCAACAGTCAGGTGGTTTAGTACCCTTGATCCCAGAGACGGGGGACTGCCTTTACCTATATAGTAAAGTGTGGTAAGGACCTTTGATATTAAAAAAATTAACTTGTAAGATTTGCCCAAATTTCTTTAAATTCAATACAAACATATTAATATTAAAACGCTTTTATGATAATATAGTTACAGTAATCTACAATGGCTTGCAATAACTTGAAAATTATATATTTCATTATCGTAACAATACTTGATCTATTAACGATTTTTTTACTATAATGAGATTCAAACACGTCAATCACTGCCTTGAAATATTACATCTATCAATTCTTTTAGAAAACTTCATTTTTCCTGATGTATATTTTTAATAGCTATTCAAATCCATATACATTGAAAGTTTTGGAATTTTAATCAGACGAAACATTACAAATCATCTCCAAAGTTATAAAAAATCCATCTCAGGATGTTTTTTCAACGTATAAATACGAGTTATAATTTATAAAACTGGTTTAAAGTACATGTACAATAAATCTATTTATTTTCTATGACTCCATGGTTTTTCTTTTTAATAGTGAATTAAAATGAAATATAAAAAAACGTTCTAACCATTATTTAAATTCAAAGATAATTTTGGCACTTCTCACAATATTTTATTTTTTTTTTCTTTTTCTTTTTCTTTTTCTTTCAGTTTGAGCGAGATTTTGTAATTTGGAATAACAAGTCATTTTATTTTTTATACAAGTCATTTTATTTATTTTATTGAGTTTTGCTTAATTAAATACAAACATGATGGTTCAAAAAATGAAATATTTTGGGTCTTATACTAAAATTATGGTACTCGGGTACACTGTTGAAATACTTCTCAAAATTGTAATTTACGATTATATTGTTTTACATGGTCGGAAAAGACCAAGTAAGCTGAAAATAATGTTTTCAGCTGAATTAAGCTTTATAGTAATCTAATAAATTCAGGTGAGTTTAAAATGGATTCAGTTCAGGTGAGATAATAAGTGACGTATTTAAAGAGTGACTTATTATCCGAGGATGGGGATTGACCTATCCGAGAATGGAAATTGACCTAGAAGAATGAAATTGAAAGAATCAGAAAAAAATACCAAAAGTATCATGTTTGTGACTTTCTCTAAGTGTATACTAATGGACGATACACAATGCTTGCAAAAGTCGATCACAAACTTATTTACGACACCTTACTTTTCAATAAAAACTTTTTAAGAAATTAAACATAATTTATAATTGGGAGAGTTATTAGGCGCCAATCATAATGTAAAATGAAATATTATTCCAAACATTTTTAGTATTCCATAAAAAGTAGAATCCAATGGATGATCACTTTTTCCAAAACTCTACAGGTCCTTTCCAAATGTCGATAATAAATTAAAGGGTGAAAACAAAATTTCCCACAAAAATAGGTTGAAAATATAATAATTCTTGAAATTTGATTTCATTATAATCCAACCAAAATTGTATCACTCTGCATCCAGAAGTCGATCTCTGTTGATTGTCTACAAAATGTATACAATGAATGATAGGTATATCAATGATAAATTAAATTAATACAACATTATTGTACGTCGTATAGTGTGCCATTTATTACTTTAATTAGTTTTATAATATAATAACAGGAAATAAAGAGTTATACTCGTCTCAAGTAAAGTAACTTGACTACCCGAGCCTGATCGATACCATCCCTGCTCGGTTACCGCCAAACTTTTCCCGCAAACTCCCTGCTTTTTCACTTTCCCCCTGCTCGATCGCCGGTCTTTTTTCCCCGTAATCTCCCTGCTTTTTTCCCTTCCCCCTGCTCGGTACCCGGCAAAGTTGCACCGCTATCCCCCTGCTTTTGCACAATGTTAAATACTGATTAAGTTAAGTTAAATACAGATAAGTTAAATACTAATATGTTAAATATATATTAAGTTAAATGAAGATAAATTAAGTTATAGTGTTTAAGTAGTGATGGTTTAATTGTTACTGTTAAACACAGACAGTTATCAATTTATAAAGTATAAAAACGTACAATATAATTTAGTACCCCTGAGAGGTAACCGGAGAATTTGCTATGGTGGCTCCCTGCTTTTGCACAATGCTAATACTGATTAAGTTAAGTTAAATACTGATAAGTTAAATACTTATTGAGTTAAATGAAGTTAAATTAAGTTATAGTGTTTAAGTAGTGATGGTTTAGTTGTTAATGTTAAACACTATTATCAATTTATAAAGTATAAAAACGTACCATATAATTTAGTACCCCTGAGAGGTAACCGAAGAATTCACAACAGTGGCTCAATGCTTTCGCGAAAGTGCGTAAATGGTGATTACACAAACCCCCTGCTTTTCACACTACTTTAGGTGAAGTGATGGGTAGGCAGAGACTTGCAAACCCCCTGCTTTTGATATGTGGCGATTTCACAAACTCCCTGCTTTAGATGAAATGATTGGTAGCCAACGAAGTTACGAACTCCCTGCTTTTTAAGTATGAAGTAAAAACTGATTAAGTTATTTTAAATACTGACAAGTTAAATACTGATTAAGTTAAATGAAGTTAGTTATAGTGCTTCAGTAATGATGGTTTAGTTGTTAATGTTAAACATTATTAACAATTTATAAGCTATAAAACGTACCATATAATTAAGTATCCCTGCTTGGTAACAGTCAAAGTTGCAGCGGTAACTCCCTGCTTTTTTTTATTATGAAGGCGTAGTATCCGTGCTCGGTACCCGTCACACCGGTATCTCCCTGCATTCAATACTAAAATACTGATTAAGTTAAATACCGTTAAAACTGATTAAGTTAAGTTAAATACTGATTAAGTTAAATACTGTTAAATACAGATTAAGTTAATTTAAGTTACAGTGTTTAAGTAGTGATGATTAAGTTGTTAATATTAAACACTATTAACAATTTATGAAGTATAAAAACGTACCATATAATTTAGTACCCCTAAGAGGTAGCCGGAGAATTTGCACTGGTAACCCCCTGCTTTTCCCAAAGTTAAATACTGATTAAGTTTAATACTGTTAAACACTGGTTAAGTAGTGATTAAGTTAAATACTGATTAAGTTAAATGAAGTGTTAGTTATAGTGGTTAAGTAGTGATGGTTTAGTTGTTAAACACTATTATCAATTTATAAAGTATAAAAACGTATCATTTAATTTAGTACCCCTGAGAGGTAGCCGGAGAATTTGCAACGGTGGCTCCCTGCTTTTCGCGAAAGTACGTAAATGGCGATTTCACAAACCCCCTGCTCTTGACACTTCTTCAGATGCAGTGATGGGTAGGCAGAGAACTTACAAACCCCTGCTTTTGATGTGTGACGATTTATCATACTCCCTGCTTTAGATGAAGTGATGGGTAGCCAACGAATTCGCGAACTCCCTGCTTTTTAAGTATGAAGTTAAAAGTGTTTAAGTTATATTATTATAAATACTGATTAAGCTATATTATTATGATCACAGACAAAGTTATAATATTATAAATACTAATTAAGTTATATTATTATGATCACTGATTAAGTTATATTATTATAAATACTGATTAAGTTATATTATTATGGTCACTGACTGAGCTATAAATAGTGAAGTGATATATATTATAAAGGAAACCCCCTTGAAGAAGAAGACCAGATGTTTTATAGATATTTTTATTACTACAATAAAGAGTTGCGATAATGTAAAACTTAATATATTTCAACGATAGTAACAGAAAATTGGTCGAGAACATTGAGTTCAGTTTGCACCTTACAGCTCACTTGGTCTTCTACAATATAACGATCGGTAGTATACGACGACGTTAATGATTTCTTCCCCCAAAAAACGACAAAAAAAGGAAAAATTTGGCAAACAGGGCACTGGTAACGACTTGAGTTTCACAATGTAAGATCACATGTTCATGTGATCTTACATTGTAATAATATGTATATAAAAGAAGAACAGCAGTCTTCCCCAATGGTTATCTTTAAGGCACCATGACAAATATTAACCAAGAAATAAACGGGAGGGTATCCTGCATTGAACACTGAAATTGCTTAGTGGAACGTTCGTAAATATAATTAGTGTGAGTCACTCACTGGGTGAATAAGAATGTTTTTTTATTTTTATTTTATGACGTAACTAAAAAAGTGAACACATTTTACTACTGGTTCACTAATAAAATATAGACACAAGTATGCCTACCCACACTTACATCTTGCATTTTATTTCGATGAAGGTAACTATACTGAACAGGCGTCGCTCAGATATAATATAGATACTTTGAAAACACACAGCAAAGGAGCACTGGTTACAGAAATAATTAATGAGGCCTATTTATACTAAACACGGAACACTAATATGTCGCATTATGACCCCTGGTGGGTAAAATAAGTAAATTGTGGTTTAATTACTTATATAGAAAGAACGAATGGACTGTCCGTATTTTCGAAGAGGTGAATAAATTTCAAACAAAAGTGAAAGGTGATACTACTAAGTGGTAGAATATATTAAGAAGTAATGAAGGATTTACTAAAGTGTTTCGACACTTTTAAATGAAATTATACTTGGAGAAAACAGTAATATTGATATTTTTATATAAAACAACCGAAAATTAGAAGAAATGTTTATTAAATTATTACCTCTTGAAAAGTCACAACCCTGCCATCTAGCGGAACAAGTTTGAGGAGACGCTACCGTAAACATTTGTCTAGATATGGGATGACTGTTTTCACAGATGTTTCACAGATGGCGCAGACGTTAGAAAGAGTACAATTTTAAGTAATTGATAATAGATAATCGTATTACTTAAATACAAATGCTATTATTTTGATGTAAACATATAAAACATGAATTTTTGTTTTGTAATAGATACAAAATGAAACAATTATTTACTTCAACTTCTTTATTCCACCAATACACTTTGCAATGCATGCTCTTGGACTAATTGAAATTTGAGTGACCCATGTTGAAACAATATTCCTGAAAAATATTACTGTCGTAACACAAATCTCTACCGATTTTTATAGGGCGTAAATAATAAATATACTATGGTTTGGTATTAATAGTATGTTGATACTCGATAATTTCACATTGTCAAATTACTTTTTTTATAATTAATATATCCCAAGGATTTAAAGCTGTATTATTAATATTTTAATTTATTAATCCAATATTGCTTTTAATTATGCCTTTGAGACATTTTATAGTTATAAAACAACAAAAATATGTTTGAATAGTTTGAATCATGTTCGATGCTTACTTAAGGAGAACAGTAAATGGCTTTTATTATGGAAGTGCAAAAAAATTTATATAGATATTTTGTAACATCAATTATGTTAGTCTGTCTCATTTTTGATTATACAGCTCGGTTCCCGCCAAACTTGCAAAGCAAACTCCCTGCTTTTTCACTTCCCCCCCTGCTCGGTTCCCGGTAACGTTATATCGATATCTCCCTGCTTTTGATATAAAGACGTAGCATATAACTTAGTATCTCTGCTAAGTACCCGTCAAAGTTGCCCCGATATCCCCCTGCTTTTGCTCAATGTTAAATACTGATTAAGTTAAGTTAAATACTGATTAAGTTAAGTTAAATACTGATAAGTTAAATAATGTTAAATATTAATTAAGTTCATTGTAATTAAATTAAGTTATAGTGTTTAAGTAGTGATGGTTAAGTTGTTAATATTAAGCACTATTAGCAATTTATAAGGTATAAAAACGTACCATATAACTTACTACCCCTAAGAGGGAGCTGGAGAATTTACAACGGTGACTCCCTGCTTTTTGCGAAAGTGTGTAAATGTTGATTTTACAAACCCCCTGCTCTTGACACTACCTTAGGTGATGTGATGGATAGGTAGAGAACTTACAAACCCCAGCTTTTGATATGTGGCGATTTCACAAAGTCCCTGCTTTAGATGAAGTGATGGGTAGTCAACGAACTTACAAACATCATGCTTTTTAAGTATGAAGTAAAAACTGATTAAGGTAAGTTAAATACTGATAAGTTAAATACTTTTAAATACTGATTAAGTTAAATGAAGTTAGTTATAGTGTTTAAGTAATGATGGTTTAGTTGTTAATGTTAAACACTATTATTAATTTATAAATTATAAAAACGTATCACATAATTAAGTATCCCTGAGAGGTAGCCGGAGAATTTGCTGCGGTAACTCCCTGCTTTTTTTTTATTATGAAGACGTAGTTATTCGTGCTCGGTACCCGTCAAACCGGTATCTCCCTGCATTCAATACAAAAATACTGATTAAGTTAAATACTGTTAAAACTGATAAAGTTAAATACTGATTAAGTTAAATTAAGTTACAGTGTTTAAGTAGCGATGGTTTAGTTGTTAATATTAAACACTAATAGCTATTTATAAAATATAAAAAACGTACCATATAATTTAGTATCCCTGAGAGGTAGCCGGAGAATTTGCGATGGTAACCTTCTGCTTTTCCCAAAGTTAAATACTGATTAAGTTCAATACTGTTAAATACTGATTAAGTTAAATGAAGTGCTAGTTATAGTGTTTCGTAGTGATGGTTTGTTTGTTAATGTTAAACACTATTAACAATTTATAAAGTATAAAAACGTACCATATAATTTAGTACCCCTGAGAGGTAGCTGGAGAATTTGCAGCGGTGGCTCCCTGCTTTGCGCGAAAGTACGTAAATAGCGATTTCACAAACCCCTTGCTTTTGACACTACTTTAGGTGATGTGACGGGTAGGCAGAGAACTTTCAAACCCCTTGCTTTTGATGTGTGATGATTTAACAAACTCCCTGCTTTAGATGATGTGATGGGTAGCCAACCAACTTACGAACTCCCTGCTTTTTAAGTATGACGTTAAAACTGATTAAGTTATATTATTATAAATACTGATTAAGTTATATTATTATAAATACTGATTAAGTTATATTATTATAAA
>JAQIWE010004126.1:0-11076 GCA_034698565.1 Campodea plusiochaeta | reverse complement strand
CTTAAATTCTAAACCTGGGATACTGGTCTGAACAGCTCCTGCACTGAACCACATGACTGTGTAATGATTTTTTCATGAAGCCAGTATTTTATATTTCATATTCTGATATATACCTATCCACGAGGCTTGATTGTCATCAATATGTATTCCTGTGTAATTTGGATTGGCAGTCATATTTACTTTGAGATTAGGTAAAGCAGTTGCAGTGTAACCCATAACAAAACCTCCAGCTAAACATCCTAATGAAGAAGCTCCAGCTGCATACAACTGAAAATATAATCATTATAATTTATTCAAATTAGTATTACGTTCATTTATGCATTATTTCTTTGATTTTATTTATTGCAATGAAAATATTTTATACTACTGAATATCTGCTCCTCTCCAGGGTTCAGGCAACCAAAAATATTTTCTCTATTCATTATTTTAGAATCAAGATGAATATTAGTGAGTAGTTCATTTTGCACTCAAAATTCTATAACTAATTAATTACAATGTTATTATTGTTTTTAACATTGCTGTACTGTTGTTTTATAAAATACATTTATAACATATTCCAATAAAGAGCTTGGAGCATCAAATAACTTTTATATTGATCAGTTCATAGAGTGCAGTTATGAATATGTTACAAAAAGTATTAAAACAATTAAACATTAACGTCAGAACGGGTCATGAATTGAATTGACATTGATATACAAACAAAGATTTAATAGTAGGTAGCAATAGGGGTCATCGTAGATATTTATAAAATTCCTTTACCGTTTAGTATTTCTCGAAAATTCTAGCAGGGACAATGTTTGAAATTATTAACAAATCTTAATTACGTAATGATTATTATCTATTTCCTATTTTCTTCACAGTATAAGAGCCATCGAAACAGCAAGCAAATATTAAGGAGCACATACTGTAAACGTTATTTTGAAACTTATTGACAATTATGTATCATTTAAAAGGTTTAATAAAAACCTTAAACCTGTATTTTTTTTTCAGCTGGCCGCATCGTTTTCCACATAGCTTATTGGTCCCTTGAGAGATAGTGTACAATATAGAGAACAAAAATGATAAAACAGTACATTGTATTGGAAAATGCTACCTCCTGCTGAAAAAACTACACGTTTAATTAATATACAATATTATCACCTCGTACATGAATTCATTTTAATCGTTTAGGATTGAACTGTACTTTCAAAATAACAACATTTTTTTACAAAAAAAAATATATATATATGCTATTTCATGCTAAGAATACTTTTATTATCAATGCAGTATTTAACCTTTGACACAATAAATTATATGTTAGAGTCAGAGGGAACTAAACAATAATATTTACAGGTTCAGATTTTCTTGAACTGCTGACCATTTCAACATAAATATTGTATCCTAACATGTGTACACACATATGATTACGCTAGACTGAGAACAAATTAGGTTAGGTTTAGTGTAGTATGATATCAAACACAATATATTATTTTTATGACTGCGGTAGTTACGACGCTTTATAGTTACAAACACAAGTTGGTGTCTCATGTATAGTTAAGGGAGTTCCACTATATCATTACTAAAAAAACCTCAAAATTCTATAAAATTCAGTAAAAGTTGTTGAAATTTACCGACAAACAACAGGAGCAGTAATGAAACAAAACTTGACTCAGATTTCGGAAATCTTTACAATATTTTTAACGTGAAAACAATAGTCACTCAATACTTACATGTATATAGCATTGTTAATTTTTCACAGTGGATTAATTTATTATTTCTAAAGATCTGAATTACTACTGTGACTTCATAAATTCCTCCGTATTTTATTTTATTTCAAGTCTTTATTGGGTGATTATAGGTTGAGTAAATAATTATATATTATTATCTTATGGCAAAGCGAACACAATAATAATTCATAATTGCCTCTTTCACTTGGATTATACTCTAATTTTGATTTTAGAGAACGTGTAACTGTAGAAATTTTCCCTAAATTTTTCAAACTGTAAAGTTAAATTTGATTTTATTTATCTTTGTTACCAAATAACAATATATCATTATTTCTTTAAATTAAATCAAAATAACACAAATTTAAGAAACATTTACAAACCTACGCATCATCCAGGATTAAAAATGTAGTATAATACATGTACATTCAAGTGAAATGAACTACACAGTATAAAAATTAGATAATATTTAAAAATGTCGTAGAGTACAGTACAAGTACCTGCAATTTTCTTCCTTTCAAGAAACCCATATTGTTCAAACTAAATTCAGAAGCACCTCACTTTTCCAACGAAATAACTGACTAATATAACATCCTTATCTCTGAACTTGCTCTTGAACTGAACAACTCGATATAGGCTTCTATTCAGTACAATTATTATTATTTTCAATAGATAAAACAATAAATATTTCAATGACTGCTCACATATAAAGTGTATGTCTCAAGATTACAACAGATAACTGAAACAAACGGAGATTATTGTGCCAATCACTGGACAAAGTATTAGCATAAACTGTCATTATTTGTCAGATTATAATCAGTGATGATGTGATGACAACATTTTTCTTCAACGCGCACAGTTGATGATTAGCACATTAGCAAAGTACTGAAACACCTGTTTTATATAATGTTACAAACGCTTAGCACGTTTCCAGAGTGATTATCAAGTTTTCACTAATGTATTTTGTTCCTTCTAATTTTAATATTAATTTTTCTGGTTAGTTATACAGTATAAGCGTCAAGGTCAATATTAATAGTATTTGTAAATATTATTAAACAGGGTGACCCAAAATAAAGCTGAATACAAGGGATTTGAACGTGTTTTTTTATCATTTACTGAGGAAATATTTTATTTTATTTCTGATTACAATGGCTATTTAATGTCTTATTTATAAATGCTTTTCATTTTATATACAATTATATGGTGATAGAAATGGTATACAGAAATGAAATAACACTGCTTGATCGAGAATTCTGCATTTCTAGTAATAATTAAGTACAGTATTTATTCATGCACTATCTAAATACAACATAGGGGTTAAAATTAGAATGGATTTTTCTTAATTTAGTTGCATACTGTATTTTTTAATCGATGTTCATTTAAATGATTTTTTGTTGACACTATCATACACTCTTTCATGTTGTTGAATCGCATAAACTTTTTACAAAACTATTTTTAAACTGTCATTTACTTAGAATAATTTATTACTGTTACTGTATGCCAAAACCTTTTATAACAAGTTTTTATGTTAGGTTCGCACATTTAAAACCTTGCCTGGTTTATGAGAAGTGAAGCTCCAAAGTCAACCTTTTTTGTTACACTGTTATAAAATGAAACTACTGAGGCAGAATATTATTACATTATGATAATTAATACATTATTATACAATGCCACATTTATATAATTATAATTTTATGTTTATATCAAATATTAATATTCATTGTAGCACGTTATACTGTATTAGCGGAAGTGATTATTATAATAACACTTTTGTATACAATCTTCTATTTGAAGTAATCATATAATTAAAGGTATGATAAATAAGATTTTTGTTTAATTTATTTTATGCAAAACAAAAACCATTGGAAATTAATGGAATGCCAATTTCATAAATGCTGCACTTTTGAAAGTCACATTTTCATTGTACAGTGGGGTAGAAGATAAAAAAGGAAAACAAAAGAAATGACGAGGAGTAAAAATGTCATTTTGAATTTGACTTCTTGAGGTTCCCGTTGATAAAATAACGTCTTCTTTATATAACTGCAAAAATATTTTTTCTTGTATACCTCTAATGAGAAATACATGTATATTTTTGACATGCAATTTTTTATGAAACCAATATTCAACCAGTAATATCAGATTTTGTTCATAAATTGTATAACATTAAAGTCTTTATAATTAATCACGATATTTTATGATATTATTGCATGCAATCATTAAACATTAAATGAACACTTCGGTGCTTCTGTTTTAAGTAATTATTTTTCTTTGTCGTAAAATAAATTCAGTTCTATAATTACTTTTTATAATAGTAAGATTAACGAGACTGTCAATCGCATGCTGTCTATAAAAGTTTTAGAGAGCTATTACATATTTTACGAAGAGGGCATGTCGCATTATTGCAGAATTGTTGTATTGATTTTGTATTACAAATATAATCAACGTACCTACACCCAATATATTAGTGTTTGTGCACTATTTGTTTTACATTGCAAGTGCTTTCAAAATGAGTTCCTTTTTACGTTCTCTTCGTAATGTTCTTATTTTCAACAAAATCATGTGTTTGTTTCCAGCCAAAAATGTGATTTCCAAACGTCGAAGTGTTTTTCCCGAATTTAAACAAAGAAGTAAAGAAAGTATTTTTTTTCTGGTTTCCCAAATAATTGCAATGGCTATCCCAATAATTTCTGCGGTGTTATTTTTCTCGACCTTTACTTTAGTAGTTAACACGCTCTTCATAGCGCAACTCAATTCACATTGGATGTTGTATGTTTTCACGCCGATTTTATTTTTTATTGGTATATTTCTCCAAACAAAGAAAATTTGTTGTTTAATCAAGCATTTCACAAACTTTGAACATTCTTTGAACAACTACTGTGATTGTATCAATCAGAAAGCAATGTTTTACAGTGGAAAAAGTAATCCTTCTCTATTTATAACTACTGTAATTGTTTTAATGTCAACTTTTAATGTTGTTATTTATTCTTGGGAATGGAAGAAAGCTCTTTTGTCAAGAATTTCAATATCTTCTAATATACAACTTGTATTGAACATTTTCACTCTTACATACATTCGTTTAAGTGACATCGCGTCGTATTTCTTGGTTTTGAATATTACTTATTTTCTCATAAAAAGCTACGGAAAAATTAAATCAATTGCTACAGAAATAAGCTTAAAAACTGGATTTAAAAATATTCAAATATTAAGCAATCCTTACACAAAAACCAAAACCGATTACGACTTCAGGAAAATCTTTCAGTTATATCTAAGGCTGAACAATTCTGTTGGACTGGTAAATAAGTGTTTTGGAATTTATTTTTTTCTGACATTTTCGTTAGGAACTCTTTCGTTAATTAGTGAGGTTTTTTGCATTCTAGTATATTCTCACACTGGTAGTTTTGGACGAGTCGGAATGTCTTTAACAAATATTTCGATTACCCTTATGAAGATGTTTCTTCTTGCAAATACATCTGGAACTGTTCACGCTGAGGTACGTATATGTATTTTGAAAATATTCTATATTATTTAAATTTTAATAAAAAATAAAGACACTATGAATGTCAATCATTTTACAATACAAGGAAAATATTTTTTACATATTCAAAATCATATAATAAAAGAAACCATAACACAAAAATTTCTTTTTTCAGAGCGAGAAACTCTTCATTCTGCTGAGCACTATTATATATGAAAAACGATCCAGCGCCAATGAAGATAAAGTAATTAATTGAATTTTATGATACATTGCCTGCAAATATATATTATATATTTTTTTTCATTTCAGACTTGTCAGTCAGATTTGTTGCTTCTGAAATCTTCTTGCAAGAAAACAAAGGTATCTGCCATGGGTTTCTTTAGCATCAACAGGCAGCTTTTGATAACGGTATGTTCAAGATTGCAAACTTACAGTATATACTTGAATCACCAAATATTCCACATTTTATATGGCTATAACTTTTGGTGAAATCATCAGAGTTTTATCATGTTGATTTTATTTTACAGTTTGCAATTTTTGTAGTAACTGTTTAAATTCCTGTTATGTTAAGAAATATCACAACATTATCCAAACATAAGACCAATATATTTTTTGTATCTTGAAATTTTAAAATGATGGTGATTCAACATCCTCCTACAGCAAAGAAAGATTTTGGAAAATATTGAAAGGATTTGGGTTCAATGTTTCATCAAAATGTGTACAAATTTAGTTCAATCCTGGAAAAGAGTATGCCAGTCTGTTAGTAGAAAACATGAGGAACATTTTGAGTGCAAAAAATGTACATATTTTATGAAAAAATACAGTATTTATCTGATATGGAAAGTGTGTAATATTTGGTGACTCACCCCGGTATTATGAACAACACTTCTTTTTACAAAGAAATAATGCCCCCTCATAACTTGTTAAATATTACTTTTGCTGATTACAGTATTTTTTTAGATTTCCGAAGTACTTTTATAAGAAGTATTCGAGCATTGTCTAATATTATTATGAAGTCTATTTTGTTTTCAGTATTATACATTTCGTTTTGTTTTTTAAGTGTATAGATACTGGACAATACTTTGTTTCCACTATTTAGTTACAGTCTAAAAATATACTGATTATTCTCGTATAGCTAATTTATATGTTTTAAAGTTTAAAAAATAAATAAAATGCGTTCCTGCTGGTCATAACACACGTACGAAAAAGACTAAAATACTTTTACAAGTTTTGAACATAATTTTTCTCATTTAACGTTTCTGTTGTCATTTATTTTAGATTGCATCTTCTGTGGCTGTATACTTCGTTGTTCTTCTTCAATTCATAAATAATGAGGAAGGTGAAAAAGGAGACAAGAATTTTTGAGTGAATCTTGCTGACCGCCATCATGTACAGTACTGTATAATAAATATAGTCATACCTCATATTGTTAAAAAAATATATATTTTCCTTATATCAGATTTGAAATACGATACAGCTGTACGTTCCATATTCAGAAGTTAAGCATAGGAGACTAAATTAAACGACTGAACACATTGGCTTACTCACTTAAAAAGTGATTCCTTAATGTAGAGATATGTTATTTACTCATTGTTATTACAATAAACATAATAATAACAATAACAATTATACATCATTACCTTTTTTCTAAAAAAAAAAATGGTCCAGTACGACCTATAGGTCGTAATAAAATAGTTATGGATGACCATAAAACCGAAAGGGATGCCTACTAATTAAAACGCGTAATGAGCGGTATTACAGGTATACTGCGCAGTACTGCATGTTACTACAGGTGTACTACGTAATACTTCATGATACTGCGCGGTACTCCATGGTACTAAAGGGTTAATGCATAGTACTGTGGTGTACTGCGTAGTGATGCCATCGAGACGAGACAAAAGTCTCGTCTCGTCTCGAGACGAGACTGGGTTTTCGAAAAACGAGACGAGACGAGACTTCCTCTGACGAAACGAGACTTCCTCTGACGAGACGAGACGAGACCGAGAAAAGTCTCGTCGCGTCTCGTTTTTATTTTTATTTTTCTAAATTAACTTTCTCCAACTTTCTTTCTCTCTCTCTAAAAAAAAGACGAGACGAGACCGAGACCGAGACAAACCCTAACGAGACCGAGACGAGACAGACATTTCTCAAGTCGAGACGAGACGAGACAAGCAAAAGTCTCGTCGAGACGAAACGAGACGGCATCACTAATACTGCGGATGGAATATGGTTTAGAAAATTACAAATATACTTCATTGTACTGCGGGTGTAATGCAAGGTACTGCGGGGCACTGTATGGATATACTGACGGTACTGTAGGTGTTCTGCAGAGGGAACTGTACACCGTACTGCGGAAGTTCGCTACGCCTTGCTTAAAACCATACATTTTCAGAAAAAAAAAACCTTTAATAAGATTTTTATTTCATCTTCAACCTCAATATTTCAGAAAATAATTCATATAAAAATGAAGTGTTCCATTTTTTACCGACCCTATATATTATAATTATATTTTGTCCATATATGTCACAACCTCAAGCGCACTGTACTATAGTATTGCATGATGCACGCTTTAAACAACATCAAAAGAATTACCCCGTATCTTTTGGAATAGAATATTATTTTTTTACGACATGAATAAAATTTAGTTACATTAATTACATGTAATAACAGGATATGATTCATTGTATGGGTTGAAATGAAGGAGCCACTTTATATATTTACGACGAGGGTTTGTCCGTATTATTGTATAGAATATTATTGTATTGATTGTGTTATATTCTTCATACTAACTAACCCACACCCACGAAATTGTAGATAAAGTAATACGACGGAGCCGAGGAGCTATAAATCTTCTTTTACAAAGTGGACATTAATTGTAGAATTATCGTGTATTGATTAAATTCTTGCATTTATCATAGCAACAACGACGTAACCAACACCCTATATAGAATTTGATATGAGTGATATTTTTTCTTTATTGTTTTACATAATTGTCCAGTTGTTTAAGTTTCAAGTTACAAAATGAGTACCTTGTTATGTTCCCTTCGTATTGCTCTAATTTTCAACAAAATAATGTGTTTGTTTCCTGCAAAGAACGTGATTTCAAAACGCCGTTGTGTTATTCCCGAATTTAAACGAAAAAGCATAGAAAATATTCTGTTTTTGGTTTTCCAAGTAGTTTCAATGGCTATCCCAATTATTTCCGTGGTGATGTTTTTCTGCACTTTCACTTTAGTATTTAACAGTCTCCTTATAGCACAGATTGATTCACACGTGACACTCTTCATTTTGACTCCAATCATATTTTTCATTGGCATATTTCTCCAAACAAAGAAAATTTGTAGTTTAATCAAGCATTTCACAAACTTTGAACATTCTTTGAACATTTATTGTACTTGTATCCAGAAAATGAAGTTTCACACTGAGAAATCTATTCCATCTGTCTTCATAACGATTCTCATTATCTTTATGTCTATGTTTAATGTTATTTGTCACTGCTGGGAAATGCAGAAGGCTTTATTGGCACTACCTTCAATCTCATCTCAGATCCAATTAGCATTTAACATCTTGAGTATTATTTACATTCGAGCAAGCGATATCGCTTCATCTTTCTTGGTTTTGAAAATAATGTATTTCCTGATAAAATGTTACGGAAAAATTAAGTTCGTTGCTACAGATGCAAACTTCAAAGCTAAACAAAAAAGTATTAAAGTAGTAAGCCACCCCTATTCAAAATGTGAAAACGGTTATGACTTTAGGAAAATTTTTCATTTATATCTAAAGCTGAACAACTCAGTGACGCTAGTGAATAAATGTTTTGGAGTTTATTTTTTTCTTATATTTTCATTTGGAACACTTGCACTCATCAGTGAGGTATTCTGTGTTATTGTGTTTTGTCAACTTGGCAGCTCAAAAATCGGACGAGTGGGAATGTCTTTTTCAAATATGTCGATGATCTGTATCAAAATGTTTTTTCTTGCAAATGTATCAGGAACAGTCCACGCTGAGGTATGTTTATATTTTCAGATGAAAATTATTGTATTATTGTATTTGTTTTCGATGGCCCTTGCTAACCGCAGATGTACCTTCGGCAAATCAGCAACAAGAGGTCTTGCAGTCCACGTTTCAATGCTGATTAATGGACTAGCTAATACAGTACGAGGGGGTACTAATAAGTTCGCGGGCTCGGTGCTTTCCCCTTCAACTAGATGAATGAAACTTTGCAAAAAGTAAATTTAGTATCTTAAAAAGTTCCTTATAAAACTTTAGCCCGAAATCTTTGTTTATTGTTCCATAAAATATATTAAAATAAACACTACAGTAACACAACACGCATTATGCAACACAGTTGGGTTTTACTGTGTAACCATTCTTCGGATTGTCCTTTGGCTTTAAGATCACAGAAATAGGTTCATGTTACATCTATTATAACAATATAATCCTAAAATCCAGGTGAATCAATCTTTAAATGACTCAGAATGATCTTTCAATGAAACAATCAGTTCATAAACTTGATGAAAATTGAACGGTTTTGATGTTCACTTTCTGACAGCGTCCTAGTGGCCAATATTTCTTGCAGTATTCAACCACCACGTTCTATTATGATGACTGCTGCCTAAGTGCTAAATTGTTTAAATATTGTATAATGAACAAAAGATCAATGAAGGATTATTTATTTATTTATACTATATTTTTGGTGATTTTAATTTATATTCTAAAATTACTCAGTGATTGCCAGTGTCATCTTCCAGAGAACTCATTTCAACAAGTCTAACAGTATGTTCATGGTGTTTCGTGTTTTTAAACCTCATATAAAATTGAACAACCAATTTAATATCCATGGACTGGAAGGTCACATATCCTCCAATATACTATGCATAACAACATGAATTTCTTTGGTGATCTTTATCCCTTTTAATAACATGCATTTCATTGTTTCTCGATTTACATCTTACCCAGCTCGCGAAAATGACTTTGGTGTTACATGACGTTTATTTAAAAAAAAAAAATCTGGAACAATCAACAGATCGGGCTAAAAAATTTTACCATAATAGTTCAAGATACTAAATTAATTGTGGGCAAAGTCTCATTAATCTAGGTGAAGTGGAAAACACCGAGGCCGCGAATTTGTCAGCACCACTTATTGGAAACGTCTATTAACAGAAAATTTCACCCGGCAAACCGTAGCGTCCGTAATATTTCGTGGATTGCATCAAACTGTACATTTTCGTAAATAACGCAAAATTATCCTTCACCTAGTTTTTATTTCGTCTTTCTAGCATCATTATTTATGGAAATATCAAGTTCTAAAAAAGCAGTACCCAATTTTTTGGGGACCACTCTCTACAGTGTTTATTTAAGTATTTTTTTCTGAAACAATAAACAAAGATAGCAATCTCAAATTTTGGATGTAATAGTTTAAGGTACCAATTGTACTTTTTGTGAAGTTTCATTCATCTAGCTGAACTGGAAGGTACCGAGCCCGCAAATTTATCAGCGCCTCCTCGTATACCTAAAGGAAATTCATATCTTCGTTCAGTAATTTTAAATTACAAAATATAGAAACATATACATGCATCCTGGAACTCTATGCAAATCTTCATTTTAGGTTGATGTAACACAGGGTGAATTATTAGTATGTGATAGAAAAAATATTTTCAACAGTATTCAAAATCTTATAATGGAAGACATAATGTCATTATTTATGCCAAACTTCTTTTTCAGAGTGAGAAATTGTTCATTCTGCTGAGCACTATTATATTCGAAAGGAAATCCAATGTCAGTGGAGATAAGGTACTTACGCAGTAATTAATTGATGGATACAGACACTTTCATGTTGATATGCTGGATCTTCAATATATGGAATAAACAAAACACAAAAATGGTGCGTTGAATGAC
>JAQIWE010004125.1:0-11076 GCA_034698565.1 Campodea plusiochaeta | reverse complement strand
TATTTTGGTTTAACTTTTTTAAGAATGAGGCTCAATGTTTAAAAGTAACTGTGTAAATATTTCCCTTTGTAAACATACTGTATGCTGTATTCTTGAATCATTTCAAAAAATGAATAATACCACAATATAGCACTTGACCATGTATGTTCATACTTCCTTACAATTTTTTGAGTTCACAAAAGATTACATAAAGTATTCTGGCTTTGAAATACACCATGTCTCAATATAGTTAATATATTGAACTGCTTTAAACTCAGAATATCTCGTCTGATTTGTCTCAGTTAGATGAACAATAACTCATTTAAGATCAAATTTATAAAGACTTATTTCTAAATTATTTTCTTATCCTACCTGTAAAAGTACATTCAATCATTCCATGTTTCTTCTGAGCTTGAGGATTAATAGTAATTGTTGATCCTTTAACTAAAACCCAATCTGGTTCTGAAGTACATTTCGGTGGCGCTATATCTTCAAGAAATCGTACAATATCTTTAGCCATTAAGTCAAGCTTAGGATGAACACAGGCTTGCTCATTGCTGGAAAGAGAAGGAAATGTTCAAAAAGATTGGAACGATTTTGTAAAATGGATGTTTCATAAATACTGGATGATCCTGAATCGTAGGGATTTTAATATTTTATTTAATATTTTTCTAATAACTTTCAGATATGCTACTAAAAGTTGAAATTCCTTACCATCGGGTCAAAACAGTCCGCCGTTTCTGGGTATCAAGGGAACTAAATCACCTACTGTTTAGCCTAAATTCCTCTAATATTCAGTG
The DNA here is from genome assembly GCA_034698565.1 of Campodea plusiochaeta. Lineage (NCBI taxonomy): Eukaryota > Metazoa > Arthropoda > Diplura > Rhabdura > Campodeidae > Campodea > Campodea plusiochaeta. The sequence goes on along the minus strand of JAQIWE010004125.1, from coordinate 10,297 downwards.
TAGTGTATTTCCATTTAATATTTACATTAATCATGTGAGATTTGCCAGTCTTTGACTCTCTTACCAATTTAATAATATTGCTCATATTCTTCAAAAATTAATGTCATTAATTGTTAATTGTATTTTTTCATTTTATTGCACATATAAATACACATATTAGAACATACAAATACAAATTTTCGAGTTTATTTTTCTTGCAGTAGGCCTATTTGAATCCAGTAAAAAATACATAATGAAGATTAAAGGTCACATTCAGTTTAAAGGTTGCTTAGGTCAGGTTCAATTAGGTACTAAGGTGAAAGACTGTAGGTTCAAACAAGGTTAGGTTATGGTAGGATCTGAGGAACAAAACTTTAAGATACAAATAATCTCAATAACAAAATGATTTACTAAACAAATAGGCCCATGATAACTGGAATTGCACAATCATGCAAAGCACACTCAATCAAGATTACAAAGATATGCAAAACTGTAAACAACAAACATTACAAAATCTTCAAATACAGTCAACAAAGCTTACGAACATAATGCAATATTACTGCTTTTAAGGGTTACCTGCTGATAATGAATTTCTGGTTTTCAGTGATTTTCTAGTACCTTATATTATTAAAGAATTTTTACAAAAAGTTTGGTATTTTTTGAACCAACGGATCAAGAGATATTTCTGTTTATATAGTCGATAGATTTCCCACAAGGTAGCACAAATCGACCTGCTTAATTTCGCTGCCTTGCGAAAATATGCAAATTATTCGCTGAAAAACACATCAGAACACATATCTATTAAGTAGTAGCAAAACTGACTTAAAAATAATGCAAATTAATCATTTTATTCATATATCAGCAGCTGTCTTTTTTTTAACCACGTTTGCTCCGCTACCTTACAGTTTATTTTCTTAGGTATCTCCACAACAGATGATTTTTGGGAGGTAAGAAAATTAATGAGTTATTTATATCAAGAAGACTAATATTATGTTATAATATCAAAAAAGTCAATTTAGCTACAAGTAACCCTTTAATTTACTACAATAATTACTCTTCAAATTCGAATATTTCAAAATACCAAATTCTTAAAATAAAATCACATCTTTTTATTTTTCATACACTTTTTATTGGGTCAAATAAAGTATCCGAATACATGGTACAGTCTTCTCAGTATTAATTTACATGGTGATTATTTTATGTACAAAATAAGTATAATGTACAAAGGACTAATGCATTATACTAACAAGAAACATTCAGTATAGAATAATTAAGGTTCACATGCAAAATAAATTTGTCATACATGGTAGTAATGTGTCCAGGATTTTTTATTTTTGATGAGATATTTCAATACAGGAGTATTACAGTTTGTCTCTGGAAAATAATTGAAGCTTTTGAATTGTAACATATGTATTTAATATGAAGAATTATGAACTGAAGCTAAATATTTTTCATATATTAAAGTATAAATTTGATCTATTTCGTTGAAATTTTACAAAGAAAGGAATCAACCAAAGAATTAATTTAGAAAGCATAATTACCAATTCATTTTTCGTTAGCTCCCAAAAATTGCTGACTTGATACAAAGTTTATTTGTATTTCATTCTTTGTAGAATAATATACAAATAATATAATGATATTCTTCACACTTTCAAAAAATACAGAATTTAAAAGACTAGCAAAGACTCTAAAATGTTCTACACAGCAATCACTTTTTAATAAACATATTTTTTTCTCAGTTATTCAAAAGTGACAAATCATAAAACATAAAATTAATGTATAACAATTTACCCTTAGTAATTTCTTAAAAGTTCACATAAATCAATATTATCATTCAATTTGAAAATTAACAGAATAATGGAAAATAAAATTTGAAAGGGAAATATTATCATGTTTATAAATTTCGTATCTTGTTCCATATGTTTGAAAATGACTGTTATACATAAAAGTCGAAATATTAGACGAAAAAAATATTGGTCTTTAATTACTCCATTTTCACACTAACTTAATATGTTCCAAAGACCTTTGAGCTACATTTCCACAATAAAACAGCAAATATTTTCAAAAACTTCAATTTCTTCGAGATATTCTAAAAAGGACACATTACTACAGTAATACATAAGAAAATCTCTTAAACTTTAATATATATTAATGTCATATAACTGACAAATTCGTAAATATGTAAAACTTCAATATTGTAACTTTCTACAATAAGTGATTCAATATGAATCAAAATATATAATAATAATAATTAATTATGCTGCCTACGATTTCATTTTACTTTCCGTTCAATATGGTCCCCACGCCAAAAAATTGTTGTGACAAAATAAAATAATTATATAAAAAAAGTAAATAATATTAAGGTCTCTCAAAGCTGATGTAAAATTGTAATATCATCACAAAGCTTAAATACTAATAACAGTACGAATTTGATGATTTTTGTCTTGAATAATAATACTTCTTTATACAGTTAGAAAAGTGATATAATTTATAGTTCAGTTTCTGATCAGTGTATAAATATATTTTTCTTAAAACATTTAGTGTCAGAATCGGTTAAAAATGATTTTTTTTTTTTCGATTTCAAGTTTCAACTGTTAAATATTTTAGCGTTTTTGTAACACTGTTTCAAACTTCCCTGTTTTATAATTCACATATTAAATTTTTGGCCAAACAGTTTAGATATCATTATCATTAGCTTAGAAACATTTTTTCAAAGTTAGAGCATTTGAATTACTAGAATTTATAGAAAACATTTATTTATAAGCATATCTCGACTTTTGGAGCATTATAAAAGTTTATAAAAAAATAAGCAAATTGAAGACATACTTTTACTGATCAGAAAATGAACCATAACATGAATAGATCCTCAGATTTATTGGAAGAAAATAAAACTAAAAAAATGGTACAAATAATGAAGAAATATAGCAAAAAAATATATAAAAAAAACTACACAACCCGGTAATAACAACGAACTTTGCAAAAAACCTCATGGTAAACATTACAGTGATATACGACTAGATTTTCTATATAATAATATTCTTGCTTAATTCTGTTATATCACAGTTTTTACTTGGTTAAACTATGCCGGGTGATACCACAAATTGATCATCATTTTGGTATATTGTTATGAAATCAAATAAAAATGATAGTGAGAGAGAAATATTGCAATATTTCACATATTTTATGCAGCATGTTTTTTATAATACAATCTTAACAGGTACAAAATATTTAGGGTTGTCACAGTTTTCTTTAATTTTCCTTCGGTGAAGATTTTAAAAATGAGAGAGAGAAAACGAGGTTTCATAAAAAAAAATGACAAAAGTTTCAAAAAATCTCTTCTATTATTTGTGACGTTTTTGTTCTGTTATTCTGCAACATTTTGCAGATTTTGTCTTTACAGCAATGAAAATTGAAGTACTACAACTTCACATGAAAAGTTCATAGTTTCAATAAAAATCGAATAAAATAATGAGATCAGAAAAGTTGTTCCATATAACAAAAGACTTATTTACAAAAATTTTATGTAATAGAAAATCAGATTTGTTGATAGTCACTTTGATAAAATATATGTAACTCCTATAATGACTTTTAGTTGTAACTATTCAAATCCCCATAATGTGAAATTTGTTACTTTTTTTCAACTGGAAGTCTCGTATGTAATCCTTCTCTTAAATAAAAAAAAATGTTTAAGTGTTTAAAAATAACAGTAATAATTTGAGATATGAAATGTAATCCGATTCCGGTCTCTCAGAAAACAAGAATTTAAATTAATAGTCATATAATAAATGGCAAAAAAAAATATTAAAAAGTTAGTTATAACATAGTTAATTTTCCAAACATCTCATATACATTTAACAGCTTCAATTAAAATATCTTATTCATTACTGAATTTCAAAATTTCATCATAGTTCAATAAGAACTAAAATTATTTTAGTCACAGTGTAATATACACTAATATTAAAACCAGAATTCAGATTATGACCAAAAAATATTTTACAACCATAATTTCAAAATTCGCAAGAAGTTTTTTTTATCATTTTGGTATCACTGTACAATACTTCAATGCCTTATTTCAACCTCTGAAACAACCTACGATAGTAAGGTTGTTTCAGAGGATAGTAAACAACCTACGATAGTAAACAACCTACGATAGTCTCTGAATTTAAATTTTTTAACGCATTTTTTCTTCGAAGTGACAACCCTAATCTCAAAATTTTCCGTTTTTAACGTATATTTCTTTCAAAAGTGACCCTACTTTGTGAAAAATTACTTATTAACCGTTCGAACCGGGTCTTCTGATGTTGGCTCTTCTTTCATCATCGGTACGCCGTATCGCTTCAGTTCTTTTAGTGGTTCCAAAGGCCGTATCGGCCAGGTTCTTACGGCTTTCATACTGACGGCGTTACGCTCGATTTCTTCTACTTTTTTGAGTAAAGGATATATTTTCTGCTCGATCCATTCCGCTACAGTGTAGTGATCAAATGCCTCGCCGAGCGCGTCTTTCGCTGTTTTTATTAGTATTTGTAAAGAATGCTGAACTCTCGGAAAGTCCATGAGAGCCTCGTCAAGCCGCATCGGACTCGAGTAGTTGTGACGTACATTATAATCGGTCAGCCATGCTTTCGATTTTGTGACGCTTGTGACGTATTCCTCGACTTCACGTTCGATATTTGATAACCGAATTGTGAGTTTGTAGAATTGTGACCCGGGGTAAAAACACCATGGGATTCGATCCCATAAGAACGGATCGGCAGCGAGGTTGATGTACGCGTCGTTTCGGAATGTGCAGGATAACGCGTCGTAGAATTTTGTTCGTAGAGTTTGGTTGAAGTAGCCGTGACTTGCAGCTATTAGATTTAGAGTTAGTGACGGTATACCGGCCGGTAATAGTTCGCAGAGTGTCGCGAAATGATCATACCGTTGCCACCCGGTTATAACCAATCCGGTAAAACCTTGTTTGAACTTTGGTGATTCCCGATACATGACTTCCAACCATTTTATATTGTTTTCAAGATGGCGGCGCATGTCAGGGACGATAAGCGTTTCGCCGAAAGCACCTTTAAACGCGCTCGCAGCCCATGCTCTCGGGAAAATCTCGCCGTACTTATCCCAAACGCTCGGAGGGACGAAGCGATACACATCTTCGGCGTACACCCATATCATTGGCTCAACTAACTGTCCGATACCGCTACGTTCGATCATTTGTGACGGAATCTGACGTAACATATCGTCCCAGATAATCGGTGTGACATTATACCGAGTTTTAATCCAACTGGAAATCTTCACAACATGATCGAGGAACAGTGTTTCCCTCTGTTGATGACGACATAAGTTACACTCGCCCATGTGGAACACTTCATCACATCCAATATGAAGATACCTAGCCTTACGATGAACAGCCATCACTTGATCTACCATGCGTTGTATAAACCAAAAACTTTCATTCCTCGACGGACATACTGCTTGTGGCATTTCTGGGACTTCTCTCAAATTCTGAAACTGAGGTAACTTCAACGCAAACTCTAGATGTCCGAAAGTTTGTATAAGCGGAATAACTTCCATTCCATTTTGCCGACAGAGATCGAGAATACTGTATACTTCTTTCCGAGTGAAATGATTCTTCGCCGCCATGTAGGACAATGGTCCTTTAAAGGGGAACATATCCTCCCATTCGAGGAGCACCGCGTTTGCTCCCGCACGTTTCGCGATCGGTAATATCTTCCGTAAATAATCAATTTTGGGTGGAGCGCCTTTGAGATCGAGATGTAAAACACGTAACTTTGGTATGTAAACATTATTAATATCTATTTCAACGATCGGAATGCCATCTTGCGAAGCTCCTTGGTAAACATAATTCCACTCTGAATTTGCTCGGTGTTCGGAAACCGTATTCTTCTGAACCTCTTCATTACCGCGTTCATTAATCGCCTTCCGTCTCGCCTCCGCAATTTCGTCGCGACTTGGCGTTTCCTGTCTCGCCAAAACCGCCGCTCGCTTTACATCGACGACATACTGCTCTTCCTGTTCTTTGGAAACAGCGACTTTCTTTACCGGTTCGCCGGTTGGAACGAATTGCACATTGTCCTCGTCATCCAAACCGTTATTTCGCGGCTGAACCGACTTATAACTTTTAGCGGTTTGTTCCTGTTGACCTGGCGGGACTGGGAAGGTGCCTTGCCGGGTTCCATTCCCGACAGATGAATACTGAATGCAGAGTATTAGAAACACAATACTGGCTCCAGCTCCAAGAAGTGTTGACTTTCGCCGCCATATTGTAAAGAACACGTGACTTGTGTAGGATCCACTCAGTCGCATGGTGATACCTCTTTAACCTGAAAGGAAGAAAAATAATAATTAATTTTATTTCATCTTTAACCATTTACATTTCAAACAATAGAAAATGAGATTTTATAACAGTTTTAAAAGTTCAGATTTGATCATCATAAATATTTTCAGTTCAAAATATTCAGAAAAAGTTTATTATTCGTCATAATTAATTATACATATAATTTATTGCATGTAAGGAAGTAAATAGTACCGAAGCACTAGTAAAAGATTTTCTTATATAAGATAATATTGTAATAAATGATGTTAATTTGGAAATTATTAAATTTAATTAATAATACAAACAATAAGGTTTACTTGAACAAACATATAAAAAATAGTTAGCTAATAATTATAACTGCAACAACACTGTATAGAAAAAAATGTAAAACTGCTTCATTAATAATATTACGCATTTGTGAAAAAAAAAAACATTGAACTACTCTATTCTGTAATATATTGTGTCGACATTTAAAAAATAAAAAATAAATACAGTGCCAGAATGACATTTAAACATTATTTTAATTTTGTAATTTAAAAATTAACAACATTCTGAGTACACCATACTTTAAAAATTAATTATATCAACTTGTAAAGTTTGTTTCTTCAATCTTTAAATAGAAATGTTTCTCTCAGCTAAAAATTTACGCTGTTATTTTCTTATCAAATTGTTATATTTAGTAACACTGAAATAAGTGGAAATCATCATAAAGATGACTTTCTAATAAGTAATAATTATCTATATGTCAGTACTACAGACCAATACAACTAATAGTCAATATAAAATGCAACCTCCCCAATATGAGGATGTAAAATTATCATTTTAATTTCTTACAAAACTCTCTTAATTAGATTAGAGTGATATTATTAAGGTTGAGGTACACCATTTTTAAGGTTCCTTCACCCAAAATGAAAATTGAGTTTCAGCATAGGGAATCCCATGTTAAATCTAATAATAATAAACATTGACGATGAAATAAGATGTATACAAAAACTTGCAATTTTTCAAGTAATTTACTGCTACTCATAATAACAATATCATCCACTATAATTATTTGAAATAGTGAAATATATTATTACCATGCTGACTATGTCATTAAGTTCGTTGTCCATATTTCGAATTTTCCATGGTATTTGCAATTTTTCATAGTATTGATAATGTTCACTTGCAGAAAGGTAGTCGACATCGACATAGCACTTTTTTATTTTTGATTACAGAAATTTGTAATTTTGAGTAAATGAGGTTTTAACGAATCTAAATAACTTTTGAAAATTTCTACCGATTTGGTGTAGTAGGTTTCGAGAAATTAATTTTTATAAAACGCTAAATTCCTGTCTTATAATATGCTGGGGGAAAAGTCTATCCCATAGCATGGCGGTATAAGATAGGGATTCAGCGAAATACAAAAATTAATTTCTCGAAAACTATTGGACCAAATCGTTAGAAATTTTCAGATGGTATGTTCATTAGATTCATTAATAGATTATTTATTCAAAACTACTAGTTTCTATGAAGAAAAAAAATTTAGATGACGTATTGGTGAATATTATGAATATCTACATTTCATGACTGAATTTCCTGAATCAAATAGTAAAAATATAAACTTTTAACATTCAACCACAAAATTCTAAACTCAAATCATATGACCCAATTCCCTTTAATCCTTGTAAACATCATCCCCGACACATTCACCGTGAACTACTGCCATCTACCGTCACTCTTCACTTCCATTATCTCACGATAGATGGTGTTGGCGCTCTTGTAAACTCTCTTCCGCGGATTTTACCGATTTTCTTTCTACTGCAATTCATTAGAAGGTCCCTAGCTGATGTAGTCGAGGGGTAACATACGCTGAACAAAAATTTGAACAGCTGATTTCGTTTTCCAGTGATTTTGTTTCACTTCAAGGGACTGGACAGCCAATTTTCTACTTTTTGAGTTTTGATAATAGTATTTTCTACTGAATGTTTTGAGGAAAAGAATGAACAAAATCGGTAAAGCCATTTTGCAGATATGCTCACTTGAAGTTCACAGATAAGTCACTGAGTTACCTGTGAACCTTTCACCCAAAATCTTTCGAAGCTTATAAACTTGTGAACCATAAGTCAGAATTTGATCCTTCTTTTTTTAAAAGTCTTAAAATAAATTGCTTTAGTTAATAAAAACTATTTGGTTGTTGTGAATGTATTAGATGCTGAGATCCAAAAATTCACTCCTCTCATCCTGGTTTTTACAAATCGCCGTATCTCATGAACGGAAAGTGGAGGGATGATAATTTTTATACCAAAAGTTATTGAAAAATTAGTATTATCAGTACAATAAAAAAAGAAAATCTATTTCGCTGTCCAGTCCCTTTCACTTGACTTCGCTTGATTTTATTTTGGTCACTTATTTGATTTCGTGTCATTTCAATTCATATTACGAAGGGAAATTCACTGCTTTAAAATGTGTACGGGATTTCCAAATCGATAAAAATACTATGATATTTCAGATTTTAAACTTATTTTCAATTTTGTAAGTTTTCGAAAAATTTACTTCACGCAGAGAGACATTTCAAGATTTTACAAATGAACACGAAGATTTCAAGATTTTAGCTGTGATTTTGATAGGATTTGGAGATTTTATTAGTGATTTTAAGAATTTTAAGATTTCATACTTCGTTGAGAATTTTGTGAAATCTTCAGGGATTTTAGAGATTTTAAGAAATCTTTTCTCACAGAGTGAGAGATTTTGTTTTGTATGATTCTCCCCTCGTCATATTATTGTGAATCCACAAAAATTTTGTTGATATAATCGAACGAAATCAAACAAAATTCACAAAATCATCCGAAATAAATAAAACTAAAACTACCTGTTTATAAGAGTGAACCATGGTGATTTTGTACAATTCGATTAATTTCTCTGGACCATTTTCAGATGCCGTAGTTCGTATCATTATAAAAACACTGTGGAGTGATCCAACGATGCCAATTTTCTTAAAATAATATGAGGGAACAGCAGTCGTGTCTGTGGACAAAGCTGCAGAGCTTGAAATTTCAGGTTCAGGACATGTCATAATTTTCACTTAATCTTCATCTAAACTTATTTTCCTTACCCCCAAAATACAGCAAAATTGTCATAAAAGGGAAATATGAACCCTGGTTAGAAGTTGATATTTCTCTTTTATCGTGAATTTTTGCTGAATTGAGGGTGTCTCGAAATTAAGTTCAGGTGAAAATTAAGGGAAAATTATTTTTATAATGAGACGAACTACAGCATCTGAAAATTCAGAATTTTCACTATAACTTTACAATTTACACTAATATTCTAAAATTCATAATTCAGGAGATATTCATGGGGATCGATATTTGTGGGACACCCTGTATATACAGGGTAGCCCAAAAGTTTTTGCACCGATTTTAAAACAGTGATTTCTCACAAACTGTTAGAGCTAGGAACATAAGTCTTTCACCATACGAAAGGTCTGTCTTCACTCTTTCTAGAGATGTAAATTTTACGTATCTAGATAGTCTGATGCCACCACTATTGATAATTTTCGAAATTGTTCCACAAATAAAAGTTGTAAAACGAATGAAAGAGGAAAAAAAAAAAAAATATATAAATGAGTCTTTTTTTAATTTTTGAACGGAAATCTCAGTATGGTTGGTTTTTTGATTAATTACAACTAAAAATAGTTTTCACAATTTTGAAAGTGCTGTTGAATTCCAAATTTGAGAGGATTTACCCAAAACCACAGTTATCAGGCATTTATATTGAAATTGTTTCTAGCAAGAATGAAGAGAATTTATAAGTTACAGTATTATTTACCAGTCTTCCTACAAGGAAGGAATACCATATACAAAACAAAAACACAATCTGCAACATTATTTAAATTATTTTATTTTTTACTTGATTATTCTGCAACTTTTATTTCAGGTACTTTTTTGAAAATCAAGAATGGCGGTGACGTCATATAATGTAGATCCATACAATTTATATCGATAGAAAGATAGA
>JAQIWE010004124.1:0-11076 GCA_034698565.1 Campodea plusiochaeta | reverse complement strand
CGAACTCGCGATTTCGTTCCCGGTGGGAGCGATCCCTTCCCGGTACCCAGGGTACCGTGGTACGGCAGATTTTCCATGCATGGAAAAAACAGTCCGGGATTGGAATCCCTATAACTGACTAACAGCTGATCTTGATGCTCGTTGGAAAAGACTTTTCGCTTCAGTTGTTGAGTTGTAGCATTTTGATATGTTATTGGCGTGGATTAGAATTCTAACTGAAACCTGTTAGTTTTACGGTATGTTCGAATTTAGTAAAATTAGTTCAGCTTGTGTGTGACTATATCTTTACATATTATATACTCGTAGGCCTATGTAGGATTTAAAAGTGTGTGGTGGACTGATTCAGATAAATCACAGCTTTGTAGAGTTGTAGTTGACGTGTTTATACTGCCCTACCAAGAAAGAGATCGACATTGGAATGAAATTAAAATAGTACGATTATCTACGTACACGCCCACTTTGCTAGGCCTACTTGGTACCTGAGAATTTCCAGTGTCTGTAGAAGAGCTCAACACTTTGTAGGCCAAACAGATTCCAAAACTTTTACTGATTTGAAAAAAAAGTTGGAGTCAAGAATCAACGAAATATTATTATGTATCAGCGGTTATATAATTATATATTTTTATTGTACTATATTTATGGTTATTATTATTTCATGCTTTGGTAGCCTTTTTAATTCAAAGTAATACAGTAATATAATCTGCTCGAGTTGAAGTTGAAGACTTGGAGTATGAATGTCATATGTTTTTTTATGAAAAAAAGTAACAAAATATAATCCACTTTTCAAACAAAATTCCGAAGAGAAGTTACAAAAATGGAACCTGAAAACCGAATCAACGATGGCACTAATTCAATATCAGTCATCTCATCAGTTCTACATTTCATCTCCCACAAACCGTTCTCTCATTACAAACTAGATCAGTCAAAATTGATGCCATGGGATTAAAAATATTTAAAAGCCAACATCGATAAACATCTGCTTCTAAGTTCCGCAATAATACCGTTCCAGATGCTATATATTTGAATAAAATCCATTGTATTCCACTACAACAATAACTTATAAATAAAACGAACTCCAACATAGTACCAGCACAAACGTATCGTATATATCTTAGTTCGTTATCTCTTTAATGCTTTGCTCTAATTACAGTGTATCTTTGTCATTAATGGTGTTAGTTAAATGTACTTCCTTAATAATGTTGAATAAATGAAGACAAACGAAATGGTCGGTGCGATGAAATGAAAAAGCTTGTTGGGTTTAATATATCGTAAACAACTCATTTTAAATGCCCTTGAAACAACAAGTGGTGTACTAACAGTTGGGAGATAGATAGGATGAGAACGAAATGGTACTAGATCTAGGAGAAAAATGTGTTGCCAAATATTTTTGAAAAATAGATTGAATTGTAAGAGTAATCGTTCATCGAAATCCTACACCGAACATATTTACTCGAAATTCACTCAAAAATGTTTAACTTTTATTTCATTAAGATCCAATATGACTTTTTCTGTCTATTATAAATCAGATTCTGTAACATACAATTTGGCTGAATAAGATACTGTAGGTTTATTAACCAAAAATGTTCTTTTGCATTTGATAGAACTTTCATCTGAATAAGGATTTATACAAAGTGTAATTTTTCGAAATTTATCTTCTTTAACGTTAAAAATATTTCAGTTATAAAATGTGCCAGTGATTTAACCAACAACCTTCCATGAAATTTAATCACTGTAAATCAAACTATTTTGTAATTTTGATTCTATAGTGTATACATAATTACAGGAGAACATAGATCGCCTATTAGTGATAATGTCATATTGAATTGAAAAGTGAGTTTGATATCTCTTGTTGTTTAATAAAATATGAAATCTCTTACATGCAAATTTAAATTTAGTTATAAATTCGTCTGTTCTATAATAGAAAAAGATTTGAAGACTCAGTAGTGAATATATAAGATAGTCAACTAATATACACAGAGAAACAAATTTGCTGATACTGAATACTTTCAAAGTTCTCAGGTCAACAGTACAGTAATCTACTAAAAATCTGATCGAGCTCTAACTTTGTGTTTCTTTCTGAGAATACAGTAAAATAATAGTAAGAAACTGTCTGAAAATCAGTACATAATATGAGATGAAGGAAAATGCCCAACTCTGCAATTACTATGTTTATTAACATTATACCGCAACCGGTTTCAGGGTATGACACCCCATCTTCAGGCTACAAACAAATAATAATTTGTTTTTACACAATAATTTACATAAGTATACATAATAATTATCATATCTTCATAACACTATTTTCCCTAATCAAAAAGCAGTTTTTCTTCGTTCAACGTTGCTTAGGCCTATAGGTTATACCAAATTTGCTGGGAATAATCACAATTAAAAATAACAATGCTAATCTAAAGTACTGAATACGAGATGAAGGAAGCTAGGCCTATTGAATGAATTGAAATCAACATATTGCCACATTGGTACATCATCTTCAGAAAAGTACAAAGTTGATAGAAATGTACTAAAGGGGATAACAAAGCTAATTTTTTGTGATAGGCAATAAAAGTCGTGGGTGCTCCAAGAATGTTTTCAAGGGTTTCCTGTACCCAAGGATGTACGGAACTGAATCAAATTCTTGACTTTTATGATGAAAAAAAAAATTAGAGCAAACATTTTAAATTACAGTATTTTATATTTATATGAAAGTTAGTAATAATAATACAGAATACCGCAATGATTATGTTTGTCATAATAAAGGTGAAATATTACAATAGATTGTAATCTAATCAGGGATGGCAGGGCTGATAATTATATATAAAATTTTGTCAATAAAGTTTCTGTTTTTTTAATGATGTCTCTAAAAGTTAAGACTATAAAATATCACATTATTATAAAAGAATAATTCAGGTTATTTGTTTTCATTTACATTTAAAATATTTTAAATTGTGACATTATTTTATTATTTCATTCTAATTGCCGTCGTTCTTAAACATCTTAATGAAGTTTCGTAAAAAATTGAAAATCGCCATTCATTTCTCAATATTTGTTCTTTAGAAATTTATCAATATTTCATTATTATTTTTTTCACTTGAATAGGATATTATAAACCGCTACTATTATATAATTGTCATTTTATTTATCTCTTCATCATTAGAAATGATTTGTTTATATCAATTTTATCGTAAGTTATTTATTGCCATTTAAAAGGATAAGACTCTGCTGTTATACAATAATAACTGCCTTAAACTGCTTTAATGTCGATAAGACGATAACAAACCACAACGATTGCCAACCTTCAAACCGGCTACAAAAATTTCTTCTATTTAGGTTAGAACTTTTCCATGGCTAAAACCTCTAAAAATAGGAACAATCATCTCATTCTTCCGAAAATAAAACACCGACAAGTCATAACAACACTAGATAATCACTCACCTCTCATCCAAGGAAGTAAAAAATATCATAATTCCAAATATCACTCCATGGAAGTTGTTTATAAACAAAAGCACGCTTCGAATTTTATAAGACAGACTCGATCACTCTGTAGTAAAAGCTATATCGAACGCGAACCGGCAACTGACTCTCCCCCTCTGCGCTTCGGTGCTCCCTAACTCCCCCCTCGGCAATCCTCCCCCTTACCCCCCCCCCCTTCAGAATCATTTCCCACCCAAATGCTGGAAATAAGAATTTTTTTCTGCACTTGTTATAATGAAGTCACGTTCGAATTTTGTATGGGCTGTGGGCTTAGTTGTTGTTTAGAAAATTATTTTTGGGAGGATGATAAACGTAATGAATAGATTATTTTTTGTTCGAGGAGAAGATTGTATACGACGGAGCTAAGAGTTTGTGATGATGACGGCGATTCAGGGTCAAAGTGAAGTGGTGTGTCTCTAGGGGAGTAGCAATGTCAATGTCAAAGAGTTGCTAACAGTTCACAATTGATAATTATGGGGATCACCAGTCATGTTGACATATCAAATTAATAAATTCCCCTATCTATGTTTTAGATATATTCCATCTCCATACATTCACAAAACAATTATTATAAATATAGGGCCTAGTGTTTACAAAATCTTACGGACCCAAATCGATTAACCCATCAAGGGTGTTTCTGACAATAGAAACAATTGACAATCCTTAGTTGACTTATTTGTTTTCTTTGACCAGGCTGCAAATTGTATAAAAATACACAATTTGAACCACCCAAACAAGTGGTCAACAATGGGTTTACCCGCCAAAATAGTTTCAAGACATAACAGTTTGGATCCGTAAGATTTTGAAAGGACTATATAAGGGCTTCAACTCTCAACCAAAGTCTTCTTTGAAACGCTTCTTTATTGCCAATCGTTTCGACCAATAAGTTTTGAAATTTTATAAACCTCAAAGCTCAACCGATCCAACTAACAAGTATTGATGTTTTAAAATTATTATAAATAATTATGACGAATATAATTTGCATAAATAATTAACAACTTCTGTTAGAACTACTGTCTCCAGATATTATAGTGTTTCCGAAATCTTACGGACCCAAATCGATTGATTAACTCATCAAGGCTTCAAGATTGTTTCTGACATTCCAAGTTCCAACAATTGATAATCCTTTGTTGACTTATTTGTTTTCTTTGACCAGCCTGCGAATTGTATAGAAAATACACAATTTGAACCACCCAAACGAGTGGTCAACAATGGGTTTACCCGTCAAAATAGTTTGAAGACAACCAGTTTGGGTCCGTAAGATTTTGGAAGAACTATAGCAATTTATACAAAATTAATTCAGGGCAACTCAGGTATTGTTATAATAACTAAAGGTCGTAAAGAAAGCAAAAATTCGTAAGAGGAAAAGTTGGTAAAGTTGAATTATGCTCAAAGCTCAACACTAACATTAATATTTTGGTTTAATTCATTTTAAAATGTTCAGTCCTTTGCTTTCCAAATAAATCAGATTTTCATCGAATAAGAATAGCACTTGTCCCTCAATTGAAAATATCACTGATTTTCACTTTCGTATAACCTACGGACTCAATGCTGCAATAGTAAATGATTTTCATAAATTAAAACTGTTTGATTACAAAATAGATAACAAGATGTTCTACATCATATTTCATTCCGTGTAATAGAATAATTACGCCCCCATATTTATTATTTGATAAAAAAGAAATAAAAAAAACAGACGATTGCCTATAAGCTCCCATTTTCAGATAAATTGAAGATACAATTGCATAATGAGATAATCTGACAATATTTTTTACATGTTCCGAAATTAATAATATATTTATCTTATGAGTTTACTGCCAAACTTTGAGAGAGTAATTTATCGTCTTTTCGTACTGAAGAAACCATTGGACTCTCTATAAGTAAGTATGTATTACAGTATTACTTAAGTACTGTATAAACAGAACGATAATTATCATTGGATTATCCGTACAATGAACTGTAATAACACTGATAACCGACAATACATGACTGACAGTTCAATACGGTATTATAAATCATTATTATTACGGAAATAGAATCATTTACAGCAGCAGAAACAAAATAAAAATATACCTGAGATCCTTTATGCAACGTTCAATATATTCATTATAAACAATGGTAAATTATATAAAATGTTTTAGATTTGCCTAATAAAAGCTTGCTTTTCAGTTTTCACATTTTACAGGAAATTTGAAAAATTACTAAAATCAAATATCTAAGCCTAAGAGTGATTGTAATATTAAAGTCGAATATTTAGATAACCTTATTAGAAATTAGTATACCCAATGATGTTTAATGAATAATATTATGTAGGCCCTACATGTAACTTTAAATTTCGAGTGTTTAAATTCCGATGTTCAGCTATATGCTAAGTTTATGATAATTCTATATTTTTTTCTGAACGCTGAAATTCACTGGAAACTATTATTATGATGAAGATTTAGAACGCTTTTAGGTTCTGTTTCGAAGTTTCACTTCTGGGCAAAAGCAACTTTGGTCTAACAATATCTGGATACATTATATAATCGTAAAACAATGATCATAATCAGTTCATTATGTTACACAAAAATCTAAAGGAAATAGCTCTGGTCTAAAGTTATACAATTAGAACAAAGTACATAAAAATATAAATTTTTAAAAGGTTTCGTTTCGCTAATCATTGACACCCTTAGAAATTAAAAGCACAAATTTAAAATCGCCTCAGTTCATTGTGCTGTAAAACCTACATAATGCATCATATTCCACGTTAATTATATTTTACACTGATCAGTTTTCTAAATTTTCTTAGCGTAAAAACAATACTGATTGAAAAGTGGCATATAATTAAATACCTATTCTAAAGAACAATAAACCGCGTCCTTTATATAATAATCGTGTTTACAGGCCATAACAAATTTAATTACTGCTTTCGGGTTTGTATGCGACAAAACTAAAGACACAATTATTGTCATCTGTTTATGTTTATTAGTACAACTGAATTTCAGTGATGAGCAAGAGACTACGAAAAAAAAATACTCAAGATTTTGAGTAGAAACCAAGACAACGAATTTATTTTTAAAACAAATCAAATATAATTTCAATTTTATTTCGAAGTTCAACTCACGTCGTCAGTGTTATGATTCAAGAGTCAGTTTGCAATATGTCCTAATTGCACTGACGTTGTGACTTATGAATTCATCTTTCTCACAGTGTTTAAGTCGTTAGTCTAATGATACTATACATGAACTGAATAAAATAAATATTATTGTATTATACCAGGAGCGATCGCTTCCTCATTATACTAAGACTTTTCTCAGAATTCAAAATTATATAATTAGGTTTATGTTTTATTGGAGACCAATAAATTTTCGACAAAAATAAAATAATTATATAACATTTAAATACATCAATAATCAGAATTTTAAAATAGCATTCGGTCACTTCATATGAACCCTGTGCATCGGTGTCAGTTTTAAACATTGAAAATAATTCAAAAGTGCGTTCATCTCTGCAAATACAAATCTGCGAAATGAGAAGAATAAATAAAGATAAGACTAACACTAAGGAAAACCTCATGTTCTTCTCGAAGCATCTCTGAACAAAATATTTAAAATAAAAATACTCCGTAAACTCGCTCAGGGTCGTCGCAATAGCATGCGTTTCAACCGGGGGTCGAACTCTCTAGAAGGTCGAGAGGTGATTTCGAAACAAATTGTTGTTACGATGGATAAACAGCAAGGTTGGACAATATTGTACGGATGTAAGGACGACTTTTGTTCTTTTCTGCATTCATTACAGAGATAACGAATAATCAGAAGGAAGAACTTGATAAATTGATGAAAATCAGAAAATGAAATAGGAAGCCGTCGTTTTCGTATTAAAGAGAATTTTTTCCCTGCAGGAAGCCATCTTTTCCAACACAGCTTAGCGGTTGGTCTCTTGGGAAAGCGAATATAAAAGAGAACAAAGAAAGTAAAACGGGATCTGTGTGTTGGAAAAGATGGCTTCCCACTGTAAATAAATACAGGTTTAAAACATTTTCAAAACATTTCGTAGTCCATAGATAATTATTATATCGAATTATTGTGAGTTGTATAATATTTTAGTTACTTAAGTTCATATAAATATCGTTTTGTTCTCAATTCTAATAGCTTCATAGCTGCTTCGTAAAAAAATAACTTCACAATTTGAATTCAAGAAATTGAATAGAGCAGTTTGACCGATTTATAGTCTTACACCAAAGGCATCTTACCCGCAACTGAGACTGGATGGCAACTGGCTATTCTCTGGTGAATAATAATAAAAATAACCGGCTAATAAATTTTCAATTATTATAATTTCTAATTTTATGTGCGTCAAGAAAAGATTGAGAAGAGCTGAAAGGTATAATTATTTCTAAGAGAAGAAAAGTAATTGCAGAAACTGGAAATACATCATGAAATATAGTTTAATAATTTTATGAAGTGGCGCAACTAGAACTAAAAATACTTCTCCATGTTTAAATAATATTATTGCTCTTATAAGTTACTTTTATTATTTATTGTCACATTTTGTCCTGCCACAATTTAAAAGCAGGATGGTAAGATTTAAAAAATAACAACTTGAATCTATAGTCTATGCAAATAAGAATCTTTGCAGTGCTTTATAGATTATAGTGTAACATTTCCCTCGTTTTTATCGCATTATTTTAAAATATTCTTATTGACATTATTTTCATTTTAAAACACACTTTATTTTACAAGCAAATGTCAATATACTTGTATTGGAATGACAGATTTTAATATCACAGATTTAATGATCTGTAATAGCTAGTGGGCAGTCTGGGCACTATAAAAACAAGAACAATACAAATCTTGCGAATCCAAAGAAAATCATTCCACAGCTTCCAGTAATGCGTATAGCCTCATTTTATTTGGCCTTCACTCTAACTACCAATTATTTCGTTTTGCATGTATACTTATGTTTTATTTTTAAACCTCAGACAATAATAAACACTCATGATTTTAAGTGGGTATTTTTTATATAATTATCCAAATCTGTGTGTTTTTACTTTTTAGTTGAAGATGGATGGTAACATAACCTTTTAAAAGTATAGTGAATATTTTATACATATATATCATTCAAATGAATAAACGCACGTAACAGCGGTTCTCATTTTACGGAAGACGTAATGCGGGTTAGCTACTTTCAGAGATTGGCTGAAATCGGACTTCGGGTTTATGGGTGAAAGAGTCTTAAACTGTTGTTTATTTTGTATTTTCATTGTAAATTTGAAACGTATAAGCAAAAATGTTGAAAATTAATGGATCCATATTTCTCTCAAACATTTTATCATTTTTAGAATGCTTAAAATAATTCTAAGCAGTATTACAAAATTACGCTTTGGGATTATAACGACACTTCAATGAAATAATGATATTTACTGCAATCTTGTATTAGTTGCAAATGTTCTTTTCACATAAATAAGCAACAATGAATTATAAAGCTACAAAGGTTGGCATCATAAATAGAGATACAATATTAGGAATAAATGTTTTGGTTAATTTAAACGCCAATGTTATAATTATTTAAGTTTTTTAAAGAATAGAATATGATAGAATAGAATTTTTATTGTATCCATACGTACATAACATTTTTATATTTACGCAATTCAGTTAACTTGTTCGTGCATGCCGACAATAGATTTTTTTTAATTACACTAATTTGATTAAATTTGATACATAAAAAAAATATTTACTTAACAGTTGTACAGTATAATAGAGTCAATTTTTGAATCAAAATATTTAGAATGATAGTTGCTGTTTTATGTAATATATTGTAAATATCTTTCTTTTGCTGATTTAAAAATTCTACACTCCGTAACAATGTGTTGCAACCTTTACTACATTCATTTTTAAATGAATCGATTATAAAGGTTGACAATGGATCAAATCCTCTTCTCCTCTGTTTCATTATTTTTAATGCAATATCGAAATAATGATATTTTTAAAATATCGTAGTAATAATATTTTTATTCATTTATAAGGGACAGCAGGTTTGTTTTCCTTGCCTCTTTTCAAAATATTCGTGTATAAATGTATCTAAAAAAGACATTCCAATATTAATTTCACAAATTATGAAGAAAATAAATGATGATTTTTATTACATCAATTCTGAATTTCTGACGTCATGGTCTATGAGTTAGGGAAAAATTTAAATATTTAGTTACTTTACTAATCATAACAGAATATTTTAATATTATTATGGCAATGAAAGAAACAGTAATTTTAATCTTATTATTATTATTGTAAAAAAGAAGTTCTTGTTATTATTAAAGCCGATATTAGTCGAGTTTCCCCAACGGAGCAATAAACTGAAAACTTTTCGAATTATTGATAAAAATTATTGAAATCGCAGTTATTTTTATAAAACTAATATGTTGACGCTATTGCATTTCTTAAACCTGTAATTTTTTCCGCGTGGGTCCCATTTTCCAACACAAACTATTTTCTATTCCCCCTTTACCAGCAGGGCTTTTAATCGCACACATCTGAGAGGTAGCCAAAACCGTGTTGGGAAAGATAAAAATTTTAAGTGAAAGTTAGATACCTTGTTGTATGAGAAAATAAAATACTCTATTGAAATATATTTTTCTCAACGATATTTTAAATTATTTTTGAAATTATTTACCAGTAGGCCTACTAATAAAAGAAATGCATTGAACTGTTGTAATATAATATGTGCTCCTGGAAAATCAAACCAGGACAGTCGGAAACAAAACCTTAATTCAATTTCTTTCTATTTACTGTGCCTTTTGTAATTTTTTTCAGCGGAATAGTTTCATCTGTTCAGTTATTATTTACAATAAGTGTGGTTAACGGTTGTTAACTAAATAAATTGCCACCCTGAAGATCAATTTCAAGTAAATTAGTAAAAAAAATCACTCCTAAATAAATTATAGTAGTTTTCATTAGTTTTAAATACATTGGAACTCTTTCATAAATGATCCATGTGGTTATGTTTGTACTATTTTTTTTAAATCAGCTTTGTGAAATATGTATACAGAATGATTACGGCAGAAACAAACAACGAGATTGAAACCCTTGCACTCGTCCTTGGCAGTTGTCCCAGAGGTACTGTAGTATATTGCGAAATTCACCATCATCACAGAGTTTGATCCATGATTGCCACAGATTTGAAAAACATCGGTTACGAAGTATAAGAAAAATATTTTGTGTAACTGAAGGTGATTCTAACAAACGTGTTGATATTATTGCATTCAGGAAAAATGAAAAGAAAGGTTTCATATTAGATCCTACCATCAGGTTTGCAGATGATCTCGAAAAAGCCGTAACAGTGCACGAAGAAAAACAACTGCATTACAATTCCACTGCTCCAAATTTTATTGAAAAATACAGTTTAAACAGCATAGAGGTTATAGGGTTATATATTGGTGCCCTAGGAACGATCACTAATTTTTCATGGAAAAATTTACAAGAATATTTGACATGCAAAAGAAACTAGTACAAGAAATAGTTGTAAGTGTGCTGAAGGATTCCATCCACATTCTGCGCAACCATATATACACTAAAACACAAATTTGAAAATATTTTATTGTAATTAATTTGATATTGTTATTCTGTGGCATTT
>JAQIWE010004123.1:0-11077 GCA_034698565.1 Campodea plusiochaeta | reverse complement strand
CAATTGATAATCTTTTGTTGACTTATTTGTTTTCTTTGACCAGCCTGCGAATTGTATAGAAAATAAACAATTTGAACTACCCAAACAAGTGGTTAACAATGGGTTTACCCGTCAAAATAGTTTGAAGACATAGCCAGTTTGAGTCCGTAAGATTTTGTAGGTACTATAGTTTCGATGTTCTTTCATAGAACAGCAGTACAGATGTATTTAAAAGTTCTATATGGTAGATTTTCCTTTTATGTTTTCCTGATATTTTGAACTGAATATGGTAATTAAAGGCCACTTTAGGTCACCGGGTTAGACTGGATGAACTGTGGCTGACCCGTGTCGTAGTATCTCAACACTAATAACTGACCTGACCCAGTGACCTTGTCTTAGGTGACAGGAACGCCAACAAGGTTAGGAAATACCAACAACACAAGTATGTACAGGGTGACCCAAAAGTATTTGGTCTTATTTTCAATCAGCAATATCGCAAAAATTGTGTGACCTACAGACCTGATTCTACCACCAAATTAAAGCTTTGTCAATTGTCTTGCCAACAATACATAGGTTGGTGGACCAGTTAAGACAGATTCGTAACCAAGGTCCATTTACAAAAAAAGTGTCAAAAATAAAAGTTGTAAAATGAGAAAAAAGATTTTTTTCATGTATTGTAATGAAGTAACAGTTTTATTTTTGATTACGAAGTTCAGCATGGTGAAATTCTTAATCTACCACACCAGTTAATAAATATCTCTACCTTGAAATGAATGTTGAAATCTAATTTTGATTAAATTGATCCCGCATGCAGAATTTTTTTCTGTCCTTCATATTATGTTTCTTAAAACAACAACGAACAAAATTTTTCTTTTAGTATGCTATTTTCAAACCTTTATGAGCTAAAGGTATACACGTACAAGCAAAAATGCACTCTGAAACATTTTTAATTTATTTGATTTTTTCACTTTTCCTCATTTTACAACTTTTATTTTTGATAGTTTTTTGTAAATAGGCCATGGTTACGGATATGTGTTATCTGATCCACCAAACCATTTGTTGTAGGAGATCTTTAATTTGGTGGTAGATTCAGGTCTATAGGTTAAACGGTTTTTGAGATATTACTGAATGAACATAGGACCAACTACTTCGTACATAGGACCAACTACTACACCCTGTATAAAGCATTGTTGTCTCTTACCAGAACAGTGACAACTCTATAGATTGTGACAGCCTTGTACATGGACAAATTTAACTTTGATTCCCAAACGATTTTCCCATCAGGAAATCCAGAATTCCAAATTCCAACCTAAAATGTTAAAAATTGAATGAAAAATAGCAATGGATACGAAAACAAATACGTTGATTTACAGCAGCACACAGTTCTTGTTAATGAAATGATTAACTGACTACTCTGTGCATTGGAAACGTAAACTAATAACAAGAAAAAAATATCAGGGAGAGCGGCACCCTCCCTGATGTTTAACAGGGGGTGCTGGTCGCTTCCCAAGCTCCCCCTTCTGATTAAATTAACAATTAAACAATTGGCAGCAAAATAATTTGACGAATAAGTTATTCTTATTTGTTCATTGGCGTCTTTATGAATATTGGAAACTCATACGGTATCATTATAAAAGTTCCTTCCCTTGATACGACACATTCAATATTTCGAGTTAGTTTCAGCCAGCAATCATTACGGTCTGATTAAATGAAACAATTGAAAGCAAAATAATTACAATAAGATATTTTTATTTGTTCGTATAAGACCAATTATGAAGTGTATGAACCCATACCGTATCGGAAAGTTCGTCCACCTGAGATACCTCGCACGGAAAGAGTTCTGCTTGTTAGCTGACAATAAATAAATATAACGAATAGATGGTTTACCAAACAAATACAAAAGGTTTATTATATTTTCGTTCACGTACTGATGAAATAGTATAATAGAAGAAAGCTTGTTTGTTAAGCAGTTATATGTAATAATGCATACTTTCTTTATATCAACTGTTAACTCTACATTATACAGCTCAGTTTGCTACAGCTTCTGAAACTGTGTAGAGCTGTGATTCCAGGTCTCAAAGAAATAGTAAAGATATCCATATAGAAATCAGCTTGACACAGAATGGAAGATACTTTCATGTTGATATACTGGATGTTTAATATATAAAGTAAACAAAACACGAAAATAGAGTTTTGAATGACTTTTGTTAAAACAGCTGGATATTTGTTCATGACTAGTTGAGAACACCAACAGATAGCAGTTTCGAATATTAGAACGATTTTCCAGACATCGGCCAATAATATCGGTCATCCAGTTTGACATCATAGTGTAATATTCACGTTGAATATTAAATCTTAAATAATTATAATATCCACAGAAAAGGATGAAAACTTACGAAATGGCTTTGATCTTTAGAAAACTGCTTTCGTTTGCTGTGATTATTTATTTTACTTATTCTTTCACGGAATGCACTACTCAGAAACTCATGTCATCCAATCAAATAGAAGACAATATTTCACCTTTTATTACTGACATCATTAACGTAACCAGAGCACAAAACTACACAGTGACTTTGATATTTAATTCATCATACATTCCAGTGAACATTTAACATTTTACTATCAGTCAAAATTACATTCCTATTAGAATGCTTGGGTGTTACAATATTGAAGATTTCGACGAACTATGGTTACCATATACCATAATACCGTACCAAATCAGCATAACGGAGCATATGAAGAGCTAGTTTTTCTTGTAGGAGTTACGGATGACCCACATTTTATATTACAGTGGCATACATTTTATATACGAGAACTATATACCCGTGACAAGTATGTTGTTATTGCCGGAAATACAGACGAAGAACAGGAACTCAGAAGAACTCAAGATGGTCTTACATCTTACTCAGCACGACGGCACTGATATACTGGGAAGTCAGTTATCATGTATTTTTTGGAAAAAACTAAACTGAAATTCCTATCACTATGCTGGTTTTGTAAGTAGTGGGAAGCTTCGTTTAAGTTACTCGGAACATTTGAATTTCACAAAATATCAAAAACTTTAGATTTGTTTCTAGATACTACCAGAAATTTTCAGCAAAATCCATTTTACACTGACAACGTTCATCATCCATTACATCAATATTATTCAAAGTGTTTGAATGCTACTTTGTGTCATCTGAAATACTATCCCATTACTGTATTTGGTTTGATTTATTTGACTGAGGTTCCTCTTACTTCTAAACAATACGCTCAACAAACAATTCCGTACAGCAGTGTATCGTTCATTCTCGCTACAAAAGAGCCACGTGATATTTACCAACCACGTATGTTACCGATAAAACTATTTTCAGTTGAATCGTGGCTTGGTCTCTTATTTGCAATTATTGCATTCTTTATTTTATTGAATAAGAAAGAATATGATCTTGGAGAACCTTCGTATATATTCCTCAATTACATTGTAAAACCGATATTTCAGGATGATATACGTATTCCTGAAGGAAAAGCCAGATGGTTTCTTCAATTATGAAGTATAATGGTGATTATTATTGTAACTATGCTCGTAGGAAAATATACTCAAGTGATGACGAAAAAGGATTATGAAAAACAGCCAGAAACATTTAAAGAACTTTTAGATACAGACTATAAACTCTTTCGTTCGTATCCCATAGGAGAAATGATAGGATATATTTCAGCAGAAGAAACTCTCACTAACATTTTACTGTATATGAAAGATCATGGCATTGTGAACCCCTAGATTGTTTGCACAATATAACTAACAGTTCTTCATACAAAATAGATTTTATGCACGACGACTCATATTTAGAAAAGTTCATAACACAAAAGTCTTCAATAAATAACACTTCAAATTCACATAATGTTTATTTATAATTTGAAATTTGGTTAAGTATGAAAATTAATGTTTAAAAACACGGAAGATGTACCAGTTAAAGTTTACCATCGGCATTTATTTATAAAACGAGTGATAACTACTTGAATTAAAGACAAGAATACTTTTACTCGCGTCTATATAATCACTAGCGATTAAAAATAAAAGACACCATTCTTATCTCCTTATATATTATTCATTTTCCCTTTCACTTTAATCTCATAATATTCCAAAAACTTTCGCAATACTCATTTTTCAAAACGTCTCATAAACTACGCGTTAACACAACCTCACATCACCCGTTTTATTTTATACCCTAAAAATATAACCCATCATCGCATTAAGCAGGGTTTAGAACCTCTTTTAATTTACGTGTCTCGTTTCTTAATATTAATCTCTTAATTTAATACTTTTCCTCTTTTCTACCAGAGCGCAGCACTTACTCTAAACCGCCATCATCTTTTATGACGTAATTTATAACCGCCCCTAACGGTAAGTGTTATTACTACTATGTGATGAATTACAATGTCTACGGGGATTAGAGAGATTTCATTTAGCGAAAGATTTAATTTCGATGCTATTTTTGGATACTATTGTGGTATTAGTATGTTTAACAAATAGGGTTTAATAATTATTTACAAGTTATATTTTAAGTAACATGGGGATTAGTGTAATGCTGGTTATAATCAGGCGGTGGCCAACACTGATCTCGTAGGTACAACTACGTGTCGGCGCACATGGGACACCATTGCTGATTGAAAAGACTGATTTCGATCTGGAGTTGCAATAAAAATGGGATTTTTTGTATCCTATGTTTAAATAGTGAATTTTCAAAGTAAATTCAATTGCTCATTTACTTAAAATCTTGTAATATATTAAAATTTAACAGAAAATGTCAATAAATAAAAATTGATTCTTTTGACGTTTTTCGAAAGTTTATAACAGTATAATAACAGTATATCCATATGACCAGTTTAATCACTTCTAAATAGGAGAAAATATTAATTTTCATTCGAATTCCCTATTCTGAGAATGGCTTATTAGAATGGGGTTCCACAATGACCGCCAAATCGCCGACAGTTCAATGCGCGCATGCCCTCTCCCCCGGTTTTTTATATATTATAGTACCTCCATGTCAAAAGTAAAGTGAAAGTTTTTGTCATGAAAAATAAACTACTCGCAAGTAATTTTCAGCTGCTGAGAAATCTCTAATTTATTTTCAACAACTTCCATTCATATTTTCAGGCATGTCGCATACTCAGGACTTGATCACTTCACTATATAGCAAAAAATATCCGGACATTGTTGCTGCACTGAAGCAAATTGATACTGCTGTTGGAGCCATTCTTGCTGGATTCGTACCTCCCAGTACAGGCGGTGATACCGGTACCGAGTAACTTGTGAATGGCGACTCGCATATATAGGACAGCAGAGTAAAATTGTCGAATGTCAAGAGCTGTCAAATAGTATTTTAAATATGTGAAAATGAGTTTTGTTTTATTAGTTTGCGGGTTCTTTGTTATTTGCGGAGATTCAATGACATTATTGACGATTCAGAAATTATTCTTTGAATTGATACCAATATATGTATAGACGTTTCGCCATTATTTAAGTTTTGTTTCATATTTACACCAAATTTACGAACTTATGAAGTGTTAATATTAAGATGGTTTTACCCCCAGCGGTCGATACAACAATAAATACACAAAAACAAATTTGGGCAGATGTGGGAATCGAACCCGACGCCCCACATCTGCCCAAATTTTCATTTGTGTATTTAGTGTTGTAACGACCGCTAGGGGTAAAACCATATTAATATTAACATCGTATATCGTCTCCCTTTGCCTTCTCTAAATATTAGAACTGATGAAGCTTCACATTTCTTTGTCATTTTAATTCATAACGCACACTTTTTTTGAAGAAAAAAAAATCTTCATGTTTTTGTTTTTTCACTCTCTGGTGTTTTTTTTTCTCAGGTTAATTATTATATTATTATTATGATTTCAGTACTATTTGGAGAATAGATAAATTATTACAAAATTAATGATGAATAAACAGTATATATATGCAATAAAGTGTTTTACTTAAACCCCGTTTCATAAAATATATGTAGTTCATTTTACTTTAAAGGGTTGCTTGCAGCTAAATTGACTTTTCTGATATTATAAGATAATATTAGATTTCTTGATATAAATAAGTCATATTATTTTTCTTACCTATCAAAAATCACCGGTTGTGGAGATATTCACCTTAGAAAATGCAAGAAAATAAGCTGTAAGGTAGATAAGAAAGCGTGGTCTGAAACAAGACAACTGCTGATATATGAATGAAATGATTAATTTGCATTATTTTTAAGTCAGTTTTGCTACTATTTACGGTATATGTGTTCTGATATGTGTTTGTCAGCGAATAATTTGCATATTTTCGCAAGGCAGCGAAATTATTTTTCGCTGCCTTGGTAGACAGTATATCATAAATATTATTCGATATCAGTTCTTTCGTTTCGTTGGAAATCTCGGTCTCTTTAGTTAGAAGGTGAGACCGAGACTTGGCTCAGTTTCGACTGGTCTCGAACGGATCCTTATTATATTACAAGGAAAATAAAATTTATGGATAATTGAAAGCTCATATAAGCATTATTATTTTTTTATTAAAATATTTTTTCAGTGAATTTCTGATATAAAAACGGCAGTAAGCACGATGATTAGTTACAATATATTAATGACATGAATTATGAAGAATATGGCCATACTATCAAATAATTGTTAAGAAAATTTGCCAGTCTTCGACTTTCTTAGAAATTTAATGATAATTAGAATAGTATTTTTTTCACTCGAAACCAAAAAGAACAATGGAGCGGAGTTTCAAACCATGATTTTTTTTATTTCAATTTTTATACAGTGCTTTAGAATTTTGCTTCATTCAATAACAAGTGAATGAATCCCATTAATTTTCTCATCATTGTCGGCACCTTTTGCAGTACGGTAGCGGTAATTGCACCTCTAAAATTTCAGCTGTGCTCTTTATATTGGGAAAATAGTCCATTGTTTTCAGGGGCTATTTCCGTATCACTATAGTGTATAGTAAATAAACATTGCTGAAATGTGATGTTTTTAACATAATAAAGAATATAATTGTTGTTAAATTTAAAGGAAATATTATAACTATAAGTCTCACAAATTTAATTTCAAATATCAAAGGTTATTATATATTATACTGAACATTTGAGGACAATAGGATTCAGCAGCCATGTGGTTTAGTACACATTATCCCACAAATGGGGAACTGCCTTCGCCTATCTAGGAAAGATTGGTAAAGATAGGAAGAGTGCACGACCGTGGTTTAAACCCAGGTACACTAGGATCGTAACTAAGATTCTCCCCATAATATGGAGCGATATTGCTATATTATACATACTAGATTAGCAAGACAGGGAACGATTCTAATGTATCTGATAAGACCTTACGGGTCGAAACCGCGGTCGTATACCCTTCGTATCCTTACCATTCTTTTTTAGATAGGTGAAGGCTATTCCCCGTTTTTGGAATCGAAGGTACTAGACAACCTGGCTGTTGAATCCTATGGTCTTCTAATATTCAGTATAATATAATATCCTTTGATATTTGAAATTAAATTTGTGAGACTTAGCTAATATCTCCTTTAAATTTAATAGTAATATAATTATACTTATCTTGCAATACTTCAATATAATGAAGATAATTGTGTTAAAAAGTTTATACCTGCAGCTAAATTGACTTTTCTGATATTATAACATAATATTAGTCTTCTTAATATATAAATAACTCCTATTATTTTTCTTACCTCGAAAAAATCATCGGTTGTGGAGATATTCACCTTAGAAAATGAAACAAAATAAGCTGTAAGGTAGCGGAGCAAGCGTGGTCCAAAGCAAGACAACTGCTGATATTATATGAATGAAATGATTAATTTGCATTATTTTTAAGTCAGTTTTGCTACTACTTAATAGATCTGTGTTTTTCAGTGAATAATTTGCATATATTCGCAAGGTACCGAAATTAAGCAAGTAGATTTGTGCCACCTTGTGGAAAATCTATCGACTATATAAATAGAAATATCTCTTGATCCGTTGGGTCAAAAAATTTCAAACTTTTAAAAATATTTTTTAATAATATAAGGTACAAGAAAATCACAAAAAAAAACGGAAATTCATTATCAGCAAGTAACCCTTCAAGGTAAAATTCTTAAAAATAACTCTGCAATATTATACAGTCTAGAAATAAATATTTGGAAGCTAATAACACAATTTTCAAGAATTCCATCCATTTTTTAAAAAAAAATCATAAGTTGAGTTACAAATACTTGCAAATAACGAACTAATTCTTTCTTTTTTCTCTTTTTCTTGACTTTAATTTGAAAATTCGAGATAGAAAATCAAAGTGAAAACGAGACTGACGAGACTCTCATCAGAATCTACCGAGACTCTCATCGCCCTTGAGGTTACATATTTATGGAGAGGGGTGATTGTCTCCTGTCTACTGCAACCTTCTAATTTTTATTAGAATAACAAAAACGTTGATTAAACTGCGCGTTATTTACGAATAACAAAAAACAGATGCGGTTAGTTGCATGTTGTAACTTGATATGTAACCATTTTTCCCCGACACATACTTCGCATTAAAATATATAGAAATAGAAATAGATATGTGTTGAATAGTCAGATATTTAAAGCAATTTATTATTGTGATGCAGAAAAATAGAACAAAACGGGAAATTATTTGTACTTATCTATAACTTTGCAGTAATAAGCAGATTTTGTTGGAGCATTAAAAAAAGACAAAACTTTTAATTGTACTTCAAAATGGTTTAATTTCTATTCTGCTATTCGTCAATGTCACAATAAAAACAAATGATTTTTTTAGTCAAAATCATTGTCTATTATTTTAAGTATCGAATTCCAGAGGTCGTTTTAATATTAGGTTTTGAATTCACATTAGTAACATTACTTTTACTATAACATTCAGAGTATTATTAGCATATGAATAATAATTTATATGAGAAAAATATCAAATGTACTCCTGCACTTGAAATACGGAAACTTAGTCGAATCCCAGCGACACAAACTGATAGTAATCATAATCCAGCACATTTTCAACTTCATTTGTCATGGATAATAAAGCGTGGTTAATTGCAATATTATTTTTAATCAGTAAATTAGATTTCAACTTGGGCTTTCTTATTACGAATGAATTTTTATTTCTCGAGATATTGTTAAAAATTTGATTGTCTTTTATTGATTTGGTGGAAATTCATAATGCTCACCAACACGTCATCGAAATTATTTTTCATCGTACAAACTAGTAATTTTGAATAAATAATCTATTAATGAATCTAATTAACATCTGAAAATTGCTAAGAATTTGGTTCAGTAGTTTTCGAGAAATTAATTTCTGTATTTCGCTAAATCTCTATCTTATGCTGGCGGGGGATAGATTTGTCCCCCAGCATGTTATAAGATAGGAATTTAGCGAAATACAGAAATTAATTTCTCAAAAACTACTGAACCAATTTGTTAGAAATTTTGAGAAGTTGTTTAGATTCGTTAAGATATAATTTACTCAAAATTACAAATTTCTGTGATCCAAAATAAGAAAGTGCGATGCCGATGTCGACTTCCTCGACTACCCTTTCTGCAAGTGAACATTATCAATAGACGATACTTTGCGATCTTTTGATAATCCTTGGTGCCTTTTGATGATCTTTTGATCATTAGCGATCATTTAATCATGATTACTGATAACTGTTGTTTTTCCTTTCATTTTATAAGAACATTTCTGTTATATGCAAACTAGTGCTGCCGGCGAGACGAGCTGAAAGCTCGCTCGTTTAGACGAGACGAGCTCATGCTCAATAGCAACGAGTCGAGCTCGAGCTAAGCCTTTTCCAAACGAGCCGAGCTCGAGCTAACGGGAAAGCTCGCTCGCCGGCAGCACTAATTTGCAAACTATATCTATAGAAAGTTTTGAAGCTTTAGAAGAGAGACAGGCTATTTTCAAGCAGAAATTGAATGGTCATTATTGGGTCAAGTTGGGTCACCATCTCAGGTTGGGTAACTGGGTGGTCTGTGTCACCAATTCTTGTTACTTCTACCTTCTGACCCAAGTAACCCAACTTAATCCAAGTGATGACCAAATGATCCAATTTTGAGACAGTGCATGATGGTCAAGTTGAGTTAGTAGATTATTTGCAACCCAATATTTTGGGAAATAATTATGAAAATAAAGATTCTTCTGATAAAAAATAATTCTGGGTTTACTCAAAATACTGAAAAGTGAAAATAGTCAAAAACTTGAAAAATGCCTTCTTTAAAACTGAACCTATTCCTTGGAATTATAGCAAATGTGTATAATACTTCTAAGATATTATTTTTAGCATTTTTTCTTTCACACATTCAAGACAGTGACATAAGTTGATAAAGTATTAATAATAGTATAAAATATAAGGATAATAAGAATATTTTTCATTAACTTTGTATACTGCATATACTTCTTTGAAAAAGCCCTACAGAAATATTATTATTTATATTGTAGATACAATATATAATATTACCGATCTCATGCAGAATAATATTAATAATGTTCAAAATAAGTTTGCAAATTTTATATACAAAAGAATTTTTTATCTACAGCTTCATTTCAAACAATATTAGGAAAGTGATCAAAAATGCGCATTTGCCACATCAGTTTTTCAAAATTTTCTTCGCGCCAACCATGGTAGCACAAATGTGCGATTTTTTTCTGAATATTTTTTGACCTGACTTCACGTATTATATTCTACTATAGATCGTCACTTTTGATCTTGGACGATGCATTATAAATAGTAGAAAATGAAAAAAACTCTATTTAACTGAGCACTTTATTTTTAAATAATATAAAATTCTTTATATAATAACAATAATTATTTATAAATAACCGATATACCGACAGAAAAGCAAACACTTGTTAAAACAAATGGTATTGAAAGTCTGTTATTTTATAACAATAAATAGCATTACAGTATACTTCCAATGGTACTGCGTAGAACTACTAATGTATTTTCCTATATTGAAGGTCATGTAGGTACTGAACGATTTCAACATTATTATGAGGGGGAGGGACATCGATTGAAAAATCCGTAAAAATCACGCGTTCGGGAGACTTCTTATGGCTGTATCTAGGTTATCTTTATGAA
>JAQIWE010004122.1:0-11078 GCA_034698565.1 Campodea plusiochaeta | reverse complement strand
GATAAATGTCAGGCTTAGCATTGTGCTGTTGCCTAGTAATCTACGTGAATTATTTCACGCAAGATTCAAAGTTTTTATACGATTTTTGACTATCGCAGCACTTGTTGAAGTCACTATATCCTCAGTTAGTTTATTCCACTGCACTGTAACTCTAGAAAAAAAGCTGTTCATTGATTTTGTTTTCTTATACCTTTTTTTAAATAGTTTTTGCGAGTGTCCTCGGGTTTGTTTTAGGGTGCATGGTGACAGAAACTTGTGACATGATAAAATGATTGATGTTCTCTAACGTCTGAATCTCTGAAATATGTTTATTATATAGTAACATGTATACAAAATTTTACATAGCACTCATGATATATAGTATATAAAAAATAGTAACAATAAAATGTAAAAACTGTTGTTAGCTCACTCCAGAGAGTCTCATTCTGAATTTCCACACAGAATGCGTACAAATTTTAATAGGAAACAAGAATTCAGTCATTCGAAATCAAATTACGCATGTGTTCACTTCGAATTCAAAAGCATTATTTTCTAGTGGATAAATAAATCATCGTAAACTTATCGAGTTTGAAAAAAGTGCAAATACATTAATTAAAATGTTGTATTTTTTAAAGTAATATTTTTTTCATAGACTTCCTGTGAAGCAAGTGAAGTTGGGCTTTTTCCTTTTTTTTTTCCTTCGCCACTTTTTGAAATGTGATACTTGAACCTCCCTCAGAGACTCTTCAGCGCAACCAGCATATTCCTTCACTATATACTATATAATACAACACGACAAGTGTTTCATTCGATGGAAAAATAATGCTAGAAGAATCCGAAAATGAAAATAAATTACTACATAAAATTTCTTTGTTTCAATTGGATTACATAATTGTGGCAAGATATTATTATACAAATATTTTGATTGCATAAATTGTAAGGACATATTTTTCCGTAAAAAAGTAATACTAATAGATTCATACTAATGTAAAATCAGTAAGAATTGCAGTGAGTTTCATAATGAAACAATGTTTTCTAAAATTTACGAAAATCATGAGATTGACCGAAAAGGAAGCTGTTGTCTATGTCACATAAAATTTAGTGTGAATATGCTATGGGCTTTTCCACTGGCAAAAGTTTCAAAACTGCATTTTAATGATGAAATTCAGATTGTAAGCCTATAATATAAAGTGGTTTCGAAACAATTGCTTTATATAACATCATTATACAAAAAGTGTAGAGAAGAACCCGACGAGTCTGTATTGAAACGAAGTGGAATAGATAATGATTCGAATTTTCCATATAGATACTACAGTACGTGATAAGTTACTGATAAAAGTATATCTTACCAAATGCAGTATTAGCGGATATTGACATTCATAAATTTTAAATGTAAAAAAAACTGATCTATTTGACCATACAAAATATGGGTCTGATGGTTCTTCTGTCAACAAAGTAAGAAGAACCCCCCTCCATCTTTTAAGCTACACCAACATCCTGTTTATCTTCCTATACCGTTCCTTCGTTTTTTTTAAGTGGATGACATTTCTTACTGAGACGCCTATCACATTTCTTTCATCAAATGAAAACACTTTACATTTATAAATCTACTTCTTAAATGAAATAAAAAGAAATAATTTTCGGAGATATTCTCTTTAAAATAATATAATTATATGCTTAACAATAATTATTTCTGTTCTTATTTATGATTTTATTTCGGAAAATTAAGAAGTAGTAGAAGATGTTAACAGAATAAACCAAATTAAAAATGAAATTCTGTTTGTGAATGGCAATATTCTGTCAAACAGTATATTATAACGTACTTTACTATCCTGAAGACTACGCAAACCATTAGACATTTGCTCGAAAGAGGAAAGAACCTTCTCATTTCAAGATTACGGTAGACTGAGATCATTTTATATTCGGTATTGTCACATTGTATACATAGATATTTGTTTTATGAGACTTAGTAGGGCTTTGCTGTATGAATAATTATACTCGATTACAATATATAGAGATAGAATAGGTTTCGCAAAATAATTACATGAAGTTTTACATTCGCGATGAAACACACTATAAAATCATGTTTATCGCCCTAAATTTGAAGTTTTCTAAACGCAGTTTTTAAGTATTTAATGTATTTTGTTGTTGAAATTCTCCACAATATACTTTTTCTTTAGTATTATAGATTATACATTTCAAGATGATTATTAATATTTGAGCAATTGCCTTCTTGACTCTAAAAAATGTCTCTAAGAAAGACAGTGTAACCAGTAGCGTGCTGATAACAAATATTTAAATTACATTTTCGAATGTGAAATATATATACCATTGATACTATTCGCTTCATGCTTCGTCTGTATCGAAGAAATTAGAAAACAAAACAGTGGTATTTCATTCTCAATAATTGAGAATGAAATACCAATGTTTTGTTTTCTAATTTCTTGAAAAATGAAATCATATGATAATAATTCGTATGTATTATTATGCTATTATTACAGTGTTGAGGGTTCTTCTTCCATAAATGATTTTTTTAATTTTCTAGATCATAAAATCTTGAAATGTAAAAAAAATATTGTATTATTAAAAGTAATACTTTTGAAGTACACGTTTTTCATTTTATTTCGAAGCACTGCATCTTTGGGTAATTTACTTAACTGAATTAAAACTCAGTCAGTTTATCCTATCGACACTAAAAATCTATGATCCCATAATCATTTAAATATTATAACATATTGTATATTCTCCTCTCCTGTCTTAAAAAAATAATAGACTCACTATATAATCATCTTTTTTCCGCAAAGCCCTCGCTCTTCTCCTCTTTTATTACTGATAGACCTCGATATAAAATCTCCCATAAAGAATAGAAGAAGTACGATTTCCCCTATAAAGCATCTCAATTTGTTTCATATTGACAAGTAGAATAGAACTCTGTAGTACTGAATATAGTAGGAGTATCTATATGACCCTGCAGGAGGCCAACCACTGTCGAATCATTTGTTTGCATCAAATAGTTCTGCCTCATTTCTCACAGCGGGCAGGAAGGCGCCGACGCTGCTTGCATTTGGAAGAATAAAAGTTCTACCCGAAACGGTTTGCCAAGCAAGGAAAATAAATGGCTAACGAGGAAGAAATGGAAAGAAAAACATTTTTCTTTTTTGCCTTTTTTTATTCTCCGTTTTCTTCAGCTATCTTGCTCCTTTTCTTATATCACTCATGCATTTAATTTTGTTTCATAAGATAGTGCTCTTTTCATTCAGTGGAAACAAAAACGTCCTTTTTGAGGGTGAAGACTTCCTTGGAGGAAAAATGTTGTCTAAGGACCTGTCTACGGGTGCTGCTGGATAATGAGAAGTGATGACCGTATAGACTGTGGATTTAAGAGAATTCATCAATTTCTGTGTTTATCTGATAATATAATTTTACATGAGACATGATTTTTTCTAAATAGCTTCTGGATGTTTCTTTCATTTACATGATTACATCTCTATTATAAAATTCAATCAACAAGCTTATTTGAAAACTTGATTTATGATTGTTTGCACAAAATCCCAAGTTAATAAAATTCCTCATATTATTTGAATAATACTTATGAGTTAGTGCATATTTCTACCCAAAATTTCCACTTACAAAATATTTTTGATTGTTTATATTTGTGTATATAATTTTAAATTTATATAATTTGTAAATGTCTCATACACAAAGACAAGTAAATTTCATCAGTTTAAAATAAAACATAACTGCCAAATACAGTTCTATACTGAAAGATAAGAAAAAGTATATCTGAGCCAGGAGTTCATCAACTTCATTCATTCTCTGATGAGTTACATAATAATAAACGAAGCAATGGAAGCAATATCTCGCAATATGAATTCGTGAGTTTAGGAATATAGAAAACTAACGTCTGTACTCCGACACATATTATGTAAAATAAGAGATAGTGAAGTGTGACCAAATGTCAGACCGAGAATAGCAAATAATAATCAGTTTAGATCAAGAGCACTTGTTGTTCAATTTCTATTGTTATTGGATCTGATCTCCACACACACTCATGCCCATTTCTATTAAGCGATGAAAGCTGCTTGCTTATATGGCGTGATCGCAACCGATAACTTGTAGGCAGAAAGGGTGCCCTTTGTTTTGACCTCAAATAGGGAGCTAATAAAGATTGAAAGTGGGAAAACAGGGCCATATTAAGAATTTAAAAGTGGCGAGGCAGGGTAACTGGAATGATACTGATGTATGTTACAGCTACTTACTGATTTAATTTTTTCGACAGCTTCCCAAATTACCCTAACTTCACACTTAAAAATTATCTTTCTCACTTGCTCTTTATATCAGCCCCGTAGCCAGGTTCAGAATTTAGAGAGGGCTAATTTTATTTAGGGGGGGGGGAGCAATTTTTCTAAGACGTGATTAAGAAGATGAATCTAATGCAAAAGGCTTTAGATAATACAATTTAATACTTATTTTTGGAAAAATTGTGAAAATACATGTGTGTCGTCTTATACAATATAGCTATTGGTTGAAAAAGACGGCAATTCATGCTGATTGGCTGTTGAAATCTTAAAGAATTATAATTTGAAAAATAAAATTTTACACCAGATTTTCAAGTTGTACGTTTTTTTCAATCAGGGGAAAAAGTGTTGTCTAAATTTAAAGTAGTTTATGAAAATTGAATTACTGTAGTGCGGAATTATTAACAAACCTAAACACTAACTCCTGTCAAAAGTGATTAATATATAATAAAGATATGGCGTATTACCTTCCTAACTTCGAAAATAATGTTGACTTCAGAAGAGTTGGGAAACACAATACAACTAAAATTTGAGAGCATACTTTACATACCTTCTCTTATTTCTTTCGTTCCTTTATTGAAGCCAAATGACCGTGTTTAAAAACTAGTATGTTATAACCAATATAATTCTTCAAAATTAATCCTCATGCAATATTTTTTTTTTACTTCCTCAGAACAAATATCCTGGAATAATAGATAATCTTACAGTCAGCATAATGCATATTCATTGGAAATCGCTTTTTTGTAGAGAATCGATAACAGATTCATCTTGTTCAAAGTTTTAGTCCCATAACGATGATAGTCTGATTTCCTTTGCATATAATTTCTCTTTTTTTTCTTTGAAGATATTTCTCTAAGAAATGCTCCTATATATCGGAAGTAGATCGTTTATTGCGAGAAGTAAGTAGGAGGAGTCGGAAGAATGCTGGAGACCGGAAGCCCTGGACCCCCTGCTGCGTACAGCCATTTGCTCAACTACTTGGGTAAGTTTCATGAACCGAAACTATTCTATAGCAGAGAAAGTCTAAGAAGAAACCAAAAACAACTTTGATTAATGGTGTAACCTCTTTATTTGACGTTGGTATAACTAATGCAAAATGAGAGATGAGATTCTACAGTATATATAGTGTTTTTCAACAGCAGATTATATAAGAGCGATAATAACTACACTCAGTGTTCAGACTTTCAGGGTAGCGTAGACCTCTTTAAAAGGAGGGAAGTGCAATAATTTTTTATTAAAATACTTTATAATATGAGAAATAAATATACAAATAAATAATATTTTTATGGTACCATCATTTTCTGAAGAATTTATTGACCGTCATCTGATTTTTCTATATTCTATTGCTGAAAAATACTCTTTTCAACTAATCTATAGTGGTCGTATCAATATAACTGTATATCTAAAAATCTCTACACAACAAACGTTATAATATATAAAATCAGAGCTACTCGTCTATTGCAGAGTGTAAATATAAGAGTGTTATATACAATTATGCTTTTCTGATAATATATATATATTTCACTGAAAGAGAGGAATAAAAATAAAGATTAATACCTTGTATGATATATTTGAAGGCATAATGTGAATAAAGAAATTTTCATGACCATGCTCAGCATCACAGAAACTAACGTCGTTAGTATATTAATGAAAGTAAGTAATATTTTCAAAAATAGAACTTTCTTTCTATGTTTTCAGAATGACATATTGATCTTGCAAGATCTAAACAGCTCAGATAGTTCTAAACATATATTTACTCTTTTATAGTAATATAATATAATATTGGAGATATTTTGAAAATAACTAGAGAATTAAATTAGACTACAATTTTTTTTTATTCATTGCCATTATGTCATATATTTGATGATGAAATAAATTATTACAATTGTGAGAGATATTGACAATCATCACGATGTTTGTTTTACATTGCCTCATCCTGAATGACGAAAATTATACGAAGCCGAAATTATTCATATACAGAACGTGTTATATCTTTAGCTATCACTAGACTTCATTCCATTCTGCAATATTAAAAAAATCAATTCCATTTCCTTTGTACAGGAAAAAATATAATTACAGATTATCTGCTCGGAAAAAAAGATTGCATCACATTTAAAATGGAAAATCATTGTTATAACAGTATTTAACTTACGTTATTTATTAAAAAAAAGTGCTGCTTACTATGAAATAACATTTCTTTTAGTTATTTAATTTAAAATCATAAGTTAAAACCATTATACACTTCTTACCTCTCTGATAGGTAATCAAACAAATCATGGAGGAATATACATAATCGTTGAAATGAATTCAATTTCTTTTTATGGTTATTAGCAAAATAATTAGAATTTTTATGAAAGAGGATGGGAATTTCTTCCCCATTGCTCCCAAGTGCACCTCATGGTTTTGGGCTGGTGGCGATAGGAAGGGGGGTGGGGGGTATGACAATCTCAGAATTTTCTAGTAAAGTGAAAGGCGTGGAATAATATTGTGTAACACATAAATTAAGAGGTAAAAAAATAAAATACAGTTCACATTATGTTATACTCTGTATTCGATCTTAAGAGCCTAAATCAATTAACCTATCAAGGGTGTTTCTGACAACCACCAACTAATAATCCCTTGTTAGTCTGTTTAAATTCTTTGAGCTAGTTGTGATTTGTATAGAAAATAGAGAATTTGTACCACCCTAACAGGTGGCCAACAATGGGTTTACTGTCAAACCAATTTTGAAGAGTTAATCGATTTGGCTCATAATATCGAATACAGAGTATATGTATCGCATTTGAATCTGTCCCTATAAATATTCCTGATAAAGAGTATTTCGCTGGAGATTTATAAAACATAATAAGAATACTGTTAGAATTGGAATTGATATGCCTCCTCGTATTTCAATCATAGCAGAATAAATAAAATAAGCCACATTTCATTATCACATTACTTGTTTCATTCATTTGCTTTTGTATAATTACTTTTGAATGTATAATTACTCTTGGTTTAATATCTATATGAAGAAACTCTTTGAAAAGTAAGTAGAATGAACATATTATCATACATCCACATAAAATTAAGATTTCCACACTTAAATTACATAAAAACACCATTTAAGTGCTTTATTTCTTTTAGCTAACTATATATTTAATTTGTAGACCACTGAGTAAACTTATACCTCCTTTGAGTTGATTAAACCTCATCAGAATTCTAATAATACAATTGCATCATCCAATTATGTGGGTGTTATCAACTGAACATTTACACCCCCATAAACCATTAAACCCATCACATAAACATACTAGTCTCTCAACAGTAACGACATCTGAGATATTATTGATCACCATTTCTCTCTAATTCTTCACACACCTACTTCGTTTCATTGTTTGTTCCAACCAAAGCATCTTAATTACGAAAAAGCATCACTTCCTATCTTAAGGCAACAAAATAATTCCATGACACTTTAGAATCAATTTTCTCCACTCGCAGCGTGCTCTAACATGAGAGAAAATAAGCATACACTTACTTATCCCTTCTTTCCACACCACTCATTTTTTTTTCTTCTAAATCACCACCATAAATCAATTTCCAATAGGGTTTACTCCATACTTTGTGATGCCCAAAAGCTTCCCGCTATAGTAGATGGTTCTGTAATTAAACGCCATTGTTCTTTTTTACTCTTTTCTACCTTATCGAGGAAACATCCGTGTGAATAATAAAAGAGTCGGAGGTATTGGAGGAGGGGGGAGGGAGGTATTGGATGGGAGGGGGATAAAGGTGGGTTTTGAAGGGGGTGTTTTATAGTGATGGAAAGGAAATATAGAGATTCTTATCCACTTTTTATATTACAATAATGTTTCGGAAATGATCGTTTGTGTTTGTGAGATTTGATGTCGCATCTGCTTTGCTGTTTATCAGATTGAATGAAGAATGGATTTGGGTGTTGGATTTACTGGGAAGTGGTCGCAGTGTGGTCGTCGTCATAGGTTTCAAATGCTGTTGTGAATTTCTTCAACGAGTGACTGGGGCAAAGTAATTTGAAAATTACTTTGCTGTTAAAATAAAAGGTAACATTAAAGATTTTAGTATATTGAACTCCGTTACTGAATTCAAGATTCTGAAAATACATGTAATGTATTTTATGAGTGTAATAAAGTATACTAATCCATACCTTACACTATTCTTTTAATTTCAGGATCATACTCATCCAAAAATCCACACTAAAACCATAGGTTACGTAGTGTGAACTATGAAACAAAGCGGCAGATATATTTATTGTATTATAGAAAAATTTGATCACATTTCTATACGCTGTGGGGCTATAATCACTGTTTCTTGTATACCTTGATATTATGGAGTTGTTATAGTTTACACAGTAGAGTTCTCCGAAAAATTCATCGAAAGATGGAATTCAGCGTGTAGTTCCAACAAGTGGGAGAAAATTCTCGGCTGATCGGAAGAGTTCAGAAGCTTTCAATAAATTGTTGAAACAGAACTTATGAGTGCTATAGTGTAATAAGTATTCTCTCCCAATATGAGACGAGTTAATCTATCAAGTGATGTCTTGATTCAGTTTAGACTTGTAAATATACCGCAAAGGCTCAGTGTAACAAATATCTGTTCTAAGAAGGAAAGGTTTCTGAAATTTATGCGTTATGTCACTACTGAGGTTAGTTCACTAAAATAGCTAGTGATCAGTAATGTTAACAATAAGCTGTCACGTAAATATTTTAAATCCATAGCAATTGCCAATTGAGGGTATTTTAAGCAATGACATTTAACGGTGGTACGAGGACGACTATGATAATAAATGTTTATAATTATTATCGAACAAATAAATTTTTCTTTAGAATTTTAGTCCCTCTACCCCTGTTATTTCTGTCTGAAAATTTATATGACAATTTGCTTTTCAGGTGTAGACTGATAACCAGCTCGCAATAATGAAGTAACAGCACTGTTCTTGTCTGTAAAACAAAGAAGAAGAGAGAGAAAATATTCATATACGTTACTTTACTTGTAGTACAGTACGTGATATTTTTTTTATATATATACGAGCTGAAAAGTTCGACATTCGACTATTGGTTTGTCATAGATAGTATACAGATATTTAAGATACTTCTTGGGTCTGGCCACTTATATGAAACATCTTGTACTTTGCGAATTTTTTCAAACTTTTATTGCACAGTTGATAAAGCCTTTTTATTAATAAAGGTGAAACGTCCTGAAGCTAATTAGTTTGTTTCATATAAGCGGTCAGACCCAAGTATCTTAAACATGAATACGTCACTTAATCTCCGCACGAGCATATTATGACGATGGAAATTGAGGATAATTTTTTTATTTGTTGTGTAATAATTAATAAATAATTCAATTTATGACAATATTATAATTTAATAAATCATTTCCTGTTATACCGATAAGAAAACAGCATTAGAAGTATTACAGTGTTATAAGATGCTGTATTTAAATTGAAATGAATATTATTAATTCACTCAACATTTTTGATATAGCACTCTAACACTCATGGAGTCATGGTGGAGGAAAAATTTATTTTAATATCAAATTTTCAAAATATTCGAAAAATTCATCGCAGTAGTTCTTTAATAATCACTGTTACTTTTCACCATCAAAGTTAATTAAATGCATTAATTCAAATATTGTAAGGTAGCCAGTCCATTGTACAGTGCGCTATTTTCCATGTTGAACTCGTAAATGATTTCAAGGAATTTAAAGACGCGAGTGAAGACTCCAATCTGAAAAGAAAGTATATCATGGATTAGAATATTGTGTGTGGAAAAGAAAGAATTAAACCTCGTAATTGATCTTCAATGTTATGGATTAAACCACTTCAAAACACAATAAAATACTGGTTTGTCGTTTCGTTTGCTATATTATTTTAGAAACATTTTCAAAATGCAATATATTGGGAAAGGCATATTGTATTTTGAAAATGTTTGCAAGATAATATAGCAAACCAAACGTCGATCCAGTATTTTATTGTGTTTTGAAGTGGTTTAATCCATAATATTAAAGATCAATTATCAACAAGAAAAGCATAGAATCTCCGAAGATCTAAAAAGAACTAAAGCTTGTTTTTAGCAAAATGTTACAAATAACAAATAACAGTATTGTCTGCTTGTTATAGAGTTATAATAAATGTAGTTACAATGCCTGCAATTCAAAATACTTTTCATCATTAGCTTGTTGAAGCAAAGAAAGTGTACTGTACATACTGTACGTGCAGCAACTTTCGTTGAAGCACAGTTTTGCACTATCTATAACAAAAAATTCACTAGTTGTCA
The DNA here is from genome assembly GCA_034698565.1 of Campodea plusiochaeta. Classification (NCBI taxonomy): domain Eukaryota; kingdom Metazoa; phylum Arthropoda; class Diplura; order Rhabdura; family Campodeidae; genus Campodea; species Campodea plusiochaeta. Next base: position 511 of record JAQIWE010004122.1, on the reverse strand, counting down.
AAAATTTAAAAGATTATCCTGTTAAAAGTTTCTTCAAATGTGATGAATACTTTAATAATAATTAAATCGTAATCTCAAGCAACGCAGACTTCGTGTTTATCCAATATTTTAAACAGTATTACCTCTTTCGAACTACATATTCTTTTCTGTTTTGGTGATAAGATACCATAACTAACAATTCCTCTTAAATGAAATCTTGTTACGTTATTTTGCTTATCTTCAAACGGAAAATACATCCCACCTCCGCCATCGCCTTTGCACACGTCAGAACCTGATGGAATGGATTATAAAAACATTTTTAAATTGAAAATTAAGTTATGATATTCAGAATATTGGATGCTTTGTAATTTATTTTCTAAGTTAATTTCCAAGAAGAGTTGATTATATAATGTGTTTATTTTTACATACTCTGTTTACATATAGTAACTTGACAGATGCCACAGAATAACAATATCAAATTAATTGCAATAAAATATTTTAGATTAGATTTTTGTTTTGGAATAGATATGGT
>JAQIWE010004121.1:0-11080 GCA_034698565.1 Campodea plusiochaeta | reverse complement strand
GCACTAGGAGTGGCCGCAGGTGGTGCCCCGTAGTTGTGGAAGCATGGAACTACGAAATACTAAGACTGAATCTTAATACATTATGTAGGGTCCATCAACTCATCTGCAGATCTGCTACCAAAAGGGGACCCTGGCAGAACAATTTTAGTGAAATACACTACTGGTTGATGTTTTTTTGTACACACTGAAATTATTCTGGAAGGCTCCCCTACATATGATGGTCTCTACATAATAAAGGCTCCTTCACCCAGTATGAAAATTGAGTTTCAGGTTCAGCATAGGGAATCCCATGTTAATTCCAATAATATTTTAATGCTACTTTTTTAGGTTATTATGTAGTGTTTGGTATCATTGGATTCAGGATGAAGTTTTTTATTTTTACATATTTCCAAATTTTTAATTAGTATTAAAATTAAATATTTAGTGGATGGTTTACGGACAAAAATGTGATGACGATTTTAATTATTTTTTATCCTACATTAATGACATAATGAAAAGATAGAAGAATATTGTTTTACATGTATAATCTAAAATGATATTTATTTTAAAGCTCTGATCAATTATTAAATTATAATGAGCACTAAATAATCTGAATTTTTTGTCTTTTCTGAATTTACAGGCGACCAGTTTGTTTATTAATCGGAGGATTGTTCACAAATCCATTTGAATATTATCATAACGAATGCAATCCAAAATAAAAATACCGATTTGCGACTTCACCTGCTGAGTAATACAAATTTCATAATTTCGGCCACTCTGAATTTTAATTTTAGGTGGAGGGCTTTTGTTCTCTTTCAAAAACTCAATTCATATCGGTCATTTTTCCCAACTTAAAGTTTAAGTAATGTTGCAGAATATCTTCTCCCGACGAAGACCCAAGCACCACTGCTCGGTTTCAACTTGACTAGATGGAAATCTAATTCGACTACTCAAAAATCGCGAATAAAAATACTCGACTCTACTCTGACTCAACATTTTTAAAATTGAGTAAAACATTATATTAAGAAACCGAGTCAAAGCAATATTCGGTTCGAGTTGAGCAAATAAGAATTTAGTCGATTCGTAGTTAGTTTTAGGTCGAATCGGGCTCAGTGATGAACACCTATGCAGTGTAGTTTATTTAGCTCTATGGTGAACACTATGGATATGCTCAAAAACCTAATTTAGACCATTTTTCCTGTATGGATTGGTCCAGGGGAGACTCAGAGCACATAACTCCTCCCCCTTCCCGCGCTCTCGGCCCCGGTGTATGCAATATATCTCCATAATCATTTACAATATATGTATTTATGATTTCAAATAAATCCTTACAAATAGACTCTCATCACTATCATCAGATTTCAATCTTTTTGAAAATTCATCCAGCTGTTGTAAACTGGAAGAAATTAGTAAGGTTTAAAGAAAGTATACCCCCTTCACTTTCTACGCCACTGATTGTAAAGTAATAAAAGACGTCGTATAATAGGTATTGATTAAAAATACTGTTTTTTATATTGACTAGCGTTGAAGTGAAGTATTCTGTTGATACTTTAAAGGCTTATTTGGGTTGGGATTAGAAGGAAATTTGTTCGAATATTAATTTGAATCATTTTTTTTTTACTATCACATAGTAAATTATTATGCAAGCAATCAATAATTCAATGTCAATCTTTTGATTCAAAATCTCTGTTACCATACAGTAGATATTCCATATGTTATTTTCAATGTGGGCGGTATTTTAACTTATGTTTGCTTTCCATGAAAATATTGATTCTTCCTTCTGGACATTTCTAACATATATTTTACGTTCCTTATAATATGAACACAGTCGACTTAAACTTCAACGCAATGAAAATTAAAGGTCCAATTTGTTTGGTCATTATCTTTTGGTTTTAGCAGTGTAACAAAAGAAAGGACCAGATGATAGATTTGGTGAAAAATGTTAAGAAAATCAAAATAATGGTCAGTCGGGATAGATATCCTTAAATTTTGATTCAAAGATTCTGTAATATATTGAATTAATGAGTTTCTTTAAATTCTCAACTTTAACAAATTATTCTAATATTCTACATAATACATTGTCATCATAGTTATGCTGATTATGCACTAATCTAATTTTAAAGTTTTTATTTACGTTAGATGTCAGCACCACTCAGATCTTAGAAACTGGTTCATCCTAAGAAAGCTGCAGACAGTATACACTAGTGTCTAAAAAGTTATCATGCATCAAGGATAGCATGAAATAATCTAAATATGAACAGAGATTATTGAATGATGGATAGAATAAAGTAAACTACATAAATTGCCATGCATATCGTAGTGTTAGAATGGTACAAAGTTGAGAACAGAAAGTACTAGAAACTATTAAGTAAGAAGTGAATAGGTTGACACCATATTTTTCTCCTAGGTTTTACTTACAAAATAGGGAGGGAGAAAATCTGTTCCCAAACTTCTACATTGTTATTTTTTCAATAAATACAATAATAAAAGTTATTGTCCATCCTATTATTAAAACAAAAAAGATTCCTCTTATTTGATATAGATTCAATATTGTGACGTCAGTTGAATAATCAAACTCTTCATTTAAAAAACTCAGTCCATTTTCTTTCTTTACTTTGTAGGCACGTATTCTTTCGTAAAGAAAATGTCTACTTGGATTAATAGTGCTTAGTTATTAAACCAGCAGCCAGAAATTGCAATGATATTTTGTCTATGTGATCAATATATGGAGTTCCTTCTTGAAATAACATAGATACAAAATGTGTATGCTGGTAATCAGACGAAAGCATAGTTTCATAACTAGGTTCTGTTTCTAAATTTAATACCAGCTCTTCTTTGGTAATAACTAATTCCTTTTTTGCAGACGAACAAACTATGTCTTTTCCATTTAATATTTCATTAATGCAATAATGTAATGAATCAAACGTTGTGGCTTTTCGCGTACTTAATAATTTCATAATAATATCGTCTTTACTTGTTGATGGTTCTTGTTTGGCAAAAACATTCATCAAAGCTAAATTAAGAGAAGTTACTCCAATCTCGAATATATTGTTATCCTTTATCAGATCTTTGAAATTAAGTGGTACGCTTTCGTTTGATCCTATAGTAAGTAAAGATAAAATCTGGGATCTATAGCGTGTATTAACTACTATTAAATATATCAACCAAGAACCTATTATAAAGTATTCTGGTTTGTGGAGCTTAACGCATTGGTCAAGTGCCAATCGAAAAATGTGAAATAAAGATGTTCCTAACCGTTCACGTTTAATCTTGATTATTGTTAATACTGTTGACATCAAAATTATGCAAAATACGAAATATGTCCACACCGAAACAGTAAAAGCTCTGTAAAAGTTATACCAGTGAAATATTTTCCTCGGTTGTCGTACAGCAAATGTTAAGTGCTCAAAATAATATGGATAACTGTTAGACAATGGTAATTCTAATGTTAGAGAGGCAAATAACGCTGGAAAAAATTGCCCTTTTCTATCGGAGTTCATTAAAAAATCAAAATAAGTCATCCACGAGAAATTTAATCGCTGAGATATCGCACATATAAATCCGTCGTACACAAGATTTTCGGGAATTCCATTGTAACATGCACTTGAATTCAGGTTTGCAAGATTGGTAAAAGCTAACATGTTGTAACCGTTCAGGTTTGATGAAGCATCTACTAATAGTTTTGGCCATAATGAATCGAAAGAAAAATTATTATTGGTTATTGCATAACATTTGAAGTAGTATTTGCAAATGGTAAATTTACCATCAACGGATGGATAAATTCCAAATTTGTATTTGAAATTTGCAGGTTTCTTATAGAAGTCATTACTGATTTCCTCTGCTGATAAACTGTAGATGAAAAGAATATCCCTTGTTGCCCGAAATTTGAAAAATGATTCTATATCATTTGATTTGCTAGTTGAACAGTTAAAAAGTAGATGAAGTGCTCTTTTCCAAGGTGCTTTGAGTAATTCTTCATCATTTACAGGAAAAGTATCTTTACAGCAAATATTGCTACTGACCACAAGTGACATTACTGATGAACGAGACACTAATTTTATAACTTGTGAAATATAATATATTTCAGACACACTGTAGTGTAACACAAAAGTATCCGTTTTCGTAAATGACTGAGCACTGCTCACCATTGATGGAAGAAAGTTCACTCCCAAGTCTACATTTTCTAAAATTTGTACATTTCTACAATAAAAATTTGTAACGCGAAAGTAATTTATTAATATGAAGAATATGAACTTCATCGCCTAACTGCTAAATAGTAGAATTTAATCGTCCATACACTGACGGAGTCACTTGAATAATGAAAGCAAACAAAAAGCACTTTGAAACATTAATATCGTTAATAAATGTTGTAAACTATTAGATTGTCAAAGCAATCCATAAAATAATTTGGAATTACATGTTGGCATTATCTTACGTCATATTTTAAAAGAACTATTAACTTTTCAAACAAACTGTCAATCAACTGGTTCTTTCTGAAACAAAAGTGAGCTTGCTACGCCTGTTTGTATAAATAAACATAGACTTAGTAAATAAAGTGACTTCTTCTTCTTTTTTACTTTATTGTTTCAACTTTTAGTAAAATAAATAATTTACAAATTTTAGGATTCAACTTTCTTTACAAGTCAAATTGTAAATACAGTAGTATTAAGCATCATAGAGTCACAAACTTCTTTGCAATTTCTTTTAAATCGATCTAAACTTTTATATACAGAAATTCCAAATCTACAAAGAAAAACAATCAACCATCATCGGAATATTTTATTTCACATTCTATCCTACAATAAATAAAATGGAAGAAATAATTTACAGGTGAAATGTACATTTAACACGTAATTTCAGTGTTGTAAATAAGTCATCGGTTGGTCGCCCCATTTGTCCAGCGCAATTTCTCTCTCCACAACCGTGACTACTACTTATCATCTTTCCCGCTGATATCGACCCGGATTGATCTCCGTCTCGATATGGCGGGCGATTCTCGTCCTAGGTCCGTCTGGTCTGGTGCAGACATCAGGTCCAGGTTCAGATCCGAGAAGGCATCATTGATACTCGCTGAGGGGCCCTGTTGGTCGGTCTGTTGGCTCCCCCTCTGGCTCTCCTTGCTCTTCCTAAGGGTTTAAGCCGAACGCTATAAACGTGAGGCATGGCAACGTTGGTATAAAGTGACGTCACCCATACTCACAAGATGGCCGAGGCCAAAACAAAATGGTGGTTTGGTTTCGAAAAGAGTTGATGTAGTTGTAGGTTAAACAATTCCAGTTACTGTTTGAATAATAGATTTGAATTTTTTGTCGATGTGTATTGTAACTGAGAATTTATCACTTCCCAGATAAGTTTCATTTGTATTATATTTTAGCATTTCGTTTTTGATGCGTTTAAGAAAACCTCAACGCACCAAAAACTAGAAAACCAAAATACGAATGAAAATAACTTGGAAGTTAGTAATGAAATCTCAAACACAATTAGTATACTGAAAAATTAGTAATGTCTATGAAGTCAATGTATATGATGTTACAAGAATAACTTTATCACGATCGTGGCAGATCAATAGGCCTAAATCAATTTCGTTTCACTTGATTTGCATAAATTTTATTTAAGTTTAAGTTGCATCAACTCTTTTCACCACTGTTTCTGGACTCGGCCATATTATTGCTAACTACCTCAGAGTAACCAGTTTTGTATTGGGCAAGATAACTGTCAATAAGTAAAAAAAAGTAGGTAAATATATTTTTACGTTAATGACGAATTTGATAGTTCAAAATCCGTAAAATTATTTTCACAAAGAAACTGGTTTCTCTCCAACATATAACTAATGTCACTTTCGCATAATAATGCTATATATTTAAGCTATATTAAAAAATGAGTTAAAAATGTTCAAAAATGAGTCACTTGAATTCAATAATACTTGCGAATTTCACTATTACACTGTTACAGAAACTATCTTGAAATTTATTCAAAGTCAGCATAATTATAACTTAGCATTATAACACTGACAGGAAAGTTTTAGTTCTTATAAATATTATTTATAGATAGTTGCAGTCAATATATTAAGACTACGGGAATTTAATTTGCAGTATATTAAATTAAAAGAACTGTGATTTGAGCATAATTTTTTTAAATTTGTTACTCTCCAGTTATATCTGTTTAATTATTTTTGTTTGATTAATCATTTTTGATCCTTTGTATATGAGAGGTAGTTCAAAAAGTTCTCGTAATGGGTTGATTAGCCCAATTTTTATAAATTTGCAATAGTTCCAATGGATAACTATAAGCTCGTTTTAAAAGTATGAATGCCAAGTTTCATAATTTTCTGATTAACCGTACAACAGATCCTGGATAAAGGATGAAGCGTTGTTGAAGATTAGATAAAGGACAAATAGTGTTATGGGTGCAAAATAGGAAAAATAACAAAACAAGATCACACTTAAAATACTGATGAAGCGTTGTTGAACGTTTATAGGGAAATTGTATTTTCCTTATCGACTAATAAAAAGTTATTATTCATTGAAGAATTTCCATAACAGTACTGTGATAGAAATTCGTTATCTTCTATAATGCACATAATTGTAACAGGATTTTTGAGCTTCATCGAGGATTCCTGTGTGGATATCAATAATCATAAAATCATTAAACTTGGTATTTATATTATTAATGAGTTCTATATTTCTTCTGAGGGATAAAAATACGTAAGACAAACGAAACGCCATTTGAAAACAAGAATTCGGGACATAAAAATTACTTGAAATGAGAAGAACAGCAAGAAAAGTCTGTAGCAGCCTAGCATGCTTGCAAAAATATCCCCCGCCTTGACTGAAAAAAATCTACAGTTGACTGGAAGGAGCAGCATATTCTAGAGTCGATTCACATAATGAAGGCAAAAAACAATGATATATGATGTTATAAGCTGGACGCCCATCAACAACAGATTATTATGAACCATGGGTGCCGAGTTTTGAAAAAGCCAATGGGTGCAGCACCATGGTTGGCGCGAGCGAAGAAAATTTTGAAAATTATTGTTAAAAGCACGGTATTTTAGGGCGTTTCTGCTGATATTTTGGAAAATTTGACCCCAGGTTTCTATTTTTTTTTTAGTTTTCCTTATCTTATCTGCATTCTTCTGTCTTTTATGTCCATATATTTTGAAAAAATGCCAATGAAAACTGCATGTTTTAAGGTCTTTTTTTACATGATATTTAAAATTAAATATATTACAATAATATTAGAACCATACTTATCCAGTATAATTTATGAAGAATAAAATTGTAATAGTAATGTCATCAGTCAGAACAGAATAAAATTTATTATGATTTCATATACTAATTGTAAATTTCTTGCTCTGCTAATAAATTTAGCAATTAAGGTTGAGAAAATTTCAGTATATTTGCTTGTTTCCGCTTTAATAAAACCTGTAAATGCAACTTACAGATGGCAGAAACTTTCACGAACAAACTAGTTAACCTATACGTAGTGAGAAACATACTGATGTTAGCCTGTTACAATGTTTGCCAGGTTACAGCTAGTGCATGAAATATGATGATGAAATAAATATAATGCGAGGGCGAAGCCCGATCGAAATTTTTTAAGCGATATTGAAATTAATGGAGATTATAAATAGTTTTTTGTCAAAAATCCAATGGGTGCACTGCACCCATTGGATTATTTCAATGGGTGCAGTTGCTCCGCCGCACCCATGGAGTCGGCGCCTATGTTATGAACATACGCGTAGATTATGTATGCATATCAATTTTAGTAACAATTTTTAGTCTTGGTTTTGCAGAAATATTTAGTGAAATTGCTGTTTTTGTTCGGATTTAATAACGTAAAACACTCTATTTAAGATATTAATGACTTTATTTACCCATTGATTGCAACTATTAAAAAAAATAAAGTAGCTTTCCATACCGAGAACTTTTTGAACTCTCCTCGTAAATTTTATCCCAAAAACAAAAACTATTTTAACCCCCACAATTTCATCATTACCTCTGGTCTGTTCCCCCTGCGCCTCCTCCGATTCCGTGGTCGATTTTGGGGAGTGACCTCACTCCCGCCGTCTTCTTGATCGGGCCCTTCTTCGGGTCCAGGACACGTTGGTTCGCCGGGATTTCGCCCTCGCTGGAAAAAAGTAAGTTACAATTAATTAGTTTTTTGTATTGTTATTCGGTTTACAATATGATATACTGTTATTCTTTAATCCATTTGAATTGATACTTTGGAACAGAACTGTAAGTCTTTTCTGTTACTGTTCAATGTGACTGGTAAGTGGTAAGAAATGTTGTGATTGTTTTAGAAGAATAAAAAATTAAAACTGAATAAATGAAAAATTCTGAAATGTACTATAGAAACTAGAATAATTATATAATCTAGAAATAAGGTTTCTAAAGTTTTCTTTTAAAATGTATGATTGATTGTACATTTTTCGCTTCAATTGACCTATTTTCTTCATATAAATTGTAGCACAATATACATAAAATAATATTATTGCTATTATTAATAAGCATTTCATTTTGGTGCGTTTTGCAGATATACAGTTCAAACCACTTATCAGAGCCAAAACTAAACCAGGAAGACTACACTATTCCCAGTTTCGTCATACCATGCACCAAATCAAGCTATCACTACAACAGCAAACAATTTTCAAGCTATTATCTACACTATACAGGGTGGGCCAAAAGTATTTCGACCGATTTTCGAATTGCAATTTCTCAAAAACCGTTTCAGCCAGAGTAATGATTCAACTAGCAAATGAAAGCTCATGTATATCTCTTTCAAACGGTCTATTACAATATATTTCTATGTTCCGAGGTGTCATTGTTATGGTGATTTAGAAAAAAGTGTCAAAACTAAAAGTTGTATAATGAAGAAAATTATTTTTCAACATCAAAAATGTGTATAAAATTTTATTTCTTGATAGAAATTTTATTGTGGCCTTCATCTTCATCCACCACAGCAGTCAAAAACTTCTGCAGCTTTAAAATGAATGTGAAAATCAATTTGAAAGTGTTGCTTCCACATATAAGTTATCAGATTCTTCAAATACAACATGTTTATAACAACAATAAACAAAATTTCTTTGTTGCTGTGGCTTACTACATTATTTCTGAGCATATAAGAAATTCCAAAAGGAGCAAAACCTCACTTTTTAGCCAATTTGAAATAATCTAACTTGCAATTTTTCGTCATTTTACAACACTCATATTTGACACTTTTTTCTAAATCACCATAGCTACGACACCTCTGAACATAGGAAGATATTGTAACAGGCTGTTTGAAAGAGTTTCACATCAGCTTTCATTTGGTAGTAGAATCATTACACTAGCTGAAATAGTTTTTGAGAAATACCAATCTTAAAATCGGTCCAAATACTTTTGGCCCACCCTCTATACATACTGCAACCTCACGTATAGTAAGTGATACTAATATACTTGCACAAATCTAAAACTATAGCAAAAGCATTTTACGGAATCAAAAATACAGCTGATACTTAGTTACAGTAATTAAATTGTATTAAAAATATACTAATGCTACATATTTTAGACTTTACCAATAAAGATATAAACAAAAATAGGTTAATATGAGAACTTTTGGGGCTATCTCAATTTAGAAATTTTAAAATAATGTAATTTATTTTTCTTTACTGTATTTAAAATGTTTTCCATTCCCATGCAAATTTTCCCTTATTATTATTATTTTAATTTTGCATTGCCATAAGCTTTGAAGCCATTGTCGATTAGAAAACCACATCGTGAAAAAAGAGTGGGGAAGATATTTATCCTAGGTTGAACAAAAGAAAAACTTCCTTAGATCAAAATAAAATAAACCTGATTTAGACCATTTATATTATGTACGTTTTTTCTAGTAGTCAATATTATAAAAATACTTAAATTGTTGTAAGAAAAGGTTTAAAAATACAAAATATTCTTGAAATAATGAAAAATTGTATATTTACGCATTTGAGAATGAGATCGTAGAGGTAAAGGTTTGAAAAAAAAAATGTTTTTAGAGTAAACTGAAAATTTATCATCGATATATCTAAATTCGATCTATAATAGACTCGAACCCGTTATGTATATTAACATAGGTATTCGAATTTTTATACGTACTTTTTTATCATAATCAATTACTTTTATTCTAAGCTATCATCCTTTTATGTAAAATCTGCACGCTTCCTTCAAAATGAAAACAACATTTTCAGTATTTCTTTCTCAATTTTTTTCGTATTTTTCCCTACTTATTTTAGGAGTTCTACAAGTCAAAAATAATCGCGTATAGTTATCCCTAAAAAATCCCCACTCTTAAATGTTGATTTCTGATCTTCAAATCAATTGGCAATATAACATCGAACTCTGAATAATTCATTTATTCTGAAATACCCCCACGTGTTGTTTTGAACGAAGGTTGGAGAGTTGTACCCCGTTATCTCTGCCAGGAGCGGGTTGTGAAGCCTCAGGCGGTCCAGACTGTAATTCGCATGCTTCAGTTCGGCGCGGTAAACGTTCCTTATGTCGTCGAAGTGGTGGAAGTCCTGGGAAAAAAAAATGAAACGAAAATAAATTAAATGCAGAGGGAAAACGAATACTTATTTAATCAGTTTAATGGTAATTTTCTGATCCTGAGTTCATTTCAAAGGCATTTCCAAATATTAAAATACCTTTTTTTTTTTTTTTTTTTTTGAAATAGAATTAATAAGAATTGGAAAAAATTACTTATTTTTATGACAAATTAATGCATCCAGTTTTATTTTCATTTAATCGAATTTTTGATAAACTTAGGAATGGATATAACAAAATAGTTCAGATAATTTAATTTGTCCTGAAAAATAATTCTCAAAATTGAGAGCTATAGTCACTTTTATATATCATTTTCGGAAGTAAAACTTACATTAACCTTATTTTTAGCGAAAAATTATAATCCACGATAAGAGCAAGTAAGGAAATTAATAGCATTCCTGCTCAAAGAGTTGGAATGGGTCAAATGGGACAACATTTTCATTTGTGTCAATGGGTCATAATTTCATGCCGTTTAGATTGCCAATGGTTCGCACTATAGCTGGTTCCAAATGTCCAATTTACAAAGCTCAAAAACT
>JAQIWE010004120.1:0-11051 GCA_034698565.1 Campodea plusiochaeta | reverse complement strand
GGGGTGGTAATGCAATGGTATAAGTGCATAAATATTGCTATATTCAACAATAATGTCAAATGGTTTCAGACTTCCAAGTTTCAGTTTTTTCCTACAGCCATTTGTAATTTTCTTAATGACTCTCCCTCAAACAATAAAAAACTAAATTATTAGAAGCTTACAAAGGAATATATTATTAAAAAAAATTAGTTTGAGAGTTAATCATTTCATTTACAATAAAAAATGTTTTTTTAAAGTTTTCGTTTAATAATTGAATATTTCTCGAAATAAAATAATACTGCTGTATATTGAAAATTACCCAAAGTTTTGCAAAAAGCAATACATTAAAAGTTAAATCGCTGAGTAATGGGTTTCTAAACTTTTCTTAAGAGGAACCAAAAATCTGTGATTTTCAAAAGTCACACATCTATTTTAATTAGTATCTCTTCTAAAATGTTACGTTGAATCATTTGTACACAGGTATTTCAAAACATTATTAAAAAAAAAACATGACAACTATTCTAAGTGCCCATCTCCATGAGAAAAACATCACATTTCTCTTCCTACCTCTCTGTTGTTGTTTATTAGAAGAATTGTTTTTATTGTTCTTCTTTGGAGTATCAACAACTTCATCTTCTTCCTGTTCATCATCCTCTTCTTCATCTTCTTCTTCACTATCTTCCTTCAGGTTCTTCTTGGGAGTTCGTTTGGTTGCTGCACGAACAGGAGATTTCGATTTGGACTAGGAGATTGGGGAGGGAAATGGTTTTGTTAGACATTTTGTTAACTTTAATGTTTATAGTTGGGAGAAATACAGAGACGAACTAATATATACTTGAAGAACGAAATAAAATTTCTGTTGCCAATACTCCAAGGGGAAGTTCATTGCTATCTAATAAGTATGAGAATTCAAAATATCTAAAATTACATTACAATTTCAGAATTTGAACTCATTTTAAGAATTTAGCAAAATAATATGAATTTTTGAAGGATTTTGAAGAATTTAAGGACGAATTTTAAGACTTTAGGTACGATTTTGAGAATTTATATATGAATTCAGGAGTTTCACGTGATTTTGAGAGTTTAGACGAATTTTGCGATTTTAGATGAATTTGTAAATTCAACAGAATTTGATGGAATTCCAAATTCACAGGAGAGTTTATAAAAATTTTACAGGTCGAATTTGTGATTTTCACAAAAATTTCCAGAAATTTTAATGAATTTGAGAATTCAGTGCGAGTTTGAAATGATGAGTATGCGAAATTCATGTGATTTTTTAAAGAATTTTTATAAATCAGTATGAGTTTTCGATTTTGAATGAGATTTTGTGATTTTTATACAAATTTATTGAATTTAAAGAAATCTTAAGAATTTGGAAAGAATTTCAAAATTTTTTTCCAAATATAGATGTTTATTTTATGCTAACATGCCTAGTTTCGGGGCTACAACACATCACTATGAAATCAAAAACCACGAAATGACGTGTTGTTTTATTTTTATGTATTGTCTTCTGATGATGAAGTGTGTAGCCACGAAACTAGTCAAGATAGTAAAATAAACATCTATATATTTGTCACATGGTATTGGCAACAGATGTTTTATTCCATTCTTCAACTATATAAATTATTTTGTTAACTCTCATTAGAATGGAGTAATAAAGACAATTTAAAAAATGTACTATAACTTGTAATAATATTTCAATGTTTATGAAACATCATTCTAAGTTATTAAATATTACAAGTACCATGAAGTTTTTCATTGGTATTTATTACTCCATTTTGATGTCTCATGTCTGTGAGCTTAATTTATTTACTTATGAAGAAGCTACGGTGGTATATCCTAACTGTTAATCTGTAATACCTATTCTGGAACTATTTTAACAACAATTTTCTATAAAAGAAAGGCACTAAGCTATCATGTAATTATTATTGGTGTACTAAACAGTTTATGAATACCTGGAAGGGTCTAGTATTGGTCACCGGGAACGAAAGTAGATTTTGCCTGCATGATACCATATACCTTCTCTCAGTAAGAGAAGTACCGTATCCTAACCCTGGAAAGAGGATGCTTGCTTCCCGTGAGTATTGTAGAAGTGATCACTCTCTCTACAGGACACGAGAGAACCCTCAAGACAGCAGTACAGTTTATCTCTTTCTGAGATAAATTGTACAGAACAGTCAAGAAAACAGATCAAAGTACAAAACTCGTAAATTCTCAAATAACACTTGTTTTATACCAAAGCAGGAAGCACCACCTAATAGTTTCAGTATCAAGCCCAGACAGACTCTGCAAACTACCACCAACCTTTGAATTCTTCGACTTTGAATTATTCTTCTTCCTGTCATCTTCTGAATAATCATCCTCCTCCGATTTATTATTCTCACCCTCCTCAGAATCCTCATCCTCCTCCCCCTCGTCTTCATCTGAATCAATTTCATGAAGTTTCTCAAACGTCTTTTCAATAAGATCTTTATGTGGGGAGAGATTAGCCTTGGGGAAGTGCGTACTCAGTTTCTGGTTGATTGTTTTAAGTGTTACTTTCTTCTTGTCAAGTTTTGAGGTGATTTTCTTCAGTGCGGATTTCACTGCTTCTTCCTGAGAGTTGGGTTAGGGAATTGAGGGGTGAAATGGGTGGTTTTTTGGTGCCAGAGTAAGAATGTTGGTTGCAAAATTTTGAAATGTTTAATTTAGTTTGTTTGATGCATTTTAAATAAACAATCATAGATCTACAAAAAATTCACACTATATTTACATCTCTACTTCTTTAATCTTTTCAATAGCCACTTACTTATTACTCGTACAATATTTGCAAATATAATTTTTTAAATGAACTTTTCATTTGTGCTAGGGTACACCCAGTTTCATTTCGAATTCCCTTTAAATTTTCTTTAACTTTTAACATCTTCTAGAAACAAGGTAATTTTTTTGATATTTCCCCTTTAAATTACACTGTCTTATTCACAAGGAAAGTGCTTAATCATTTTATAAATGCATCATTACTGATAAATTAACTGTTGGAAACAACATTCTAACATCACAAAATAAAAACTACATTCACTTCAAGCAAAATAATGTATAAAACAAATCAGGCAATGAACTACACAATCATGTAACTAATATATAAACAAATGGCCAAATGCACTAAAAACAAAGATATTCTACTACAAATCATATAAATTTTACTACACTACAACAAAACAATACATTACAAATTTCAAAACAAGAAACACAACAGCTCATTGGTATAAAAAGTTCGTTAAAAATTTGGTTTTAATAGTTTTATGAAAAGTTAGAGGATGTGAACTATAGATCAGTGATTAGAGCAATAAATAGGCTATCAGTTAGAACTTTGTTTAATTTGTGGTCAAAGTGTATTTTAAAAACATTTTAAAAGCTATCTAAAATCAATTGATTACAAAACAGTTTTGATTCAGCTTAGAGCAATTTTTATCGTTAATGAACAAAAAAAATTCTACCAATGTATGCTGAATAAAAAATAATTCTTAAACAAACAGGCAGAAATAGCTACCAAAACTTCTAATTACTACGTAATGATAACTAGATATTGTAGTTATAAATGAAAATTGTACTACTCAAAATAATAAAAAACAATAATAATACTGTATTATTACTGCAAATAAGTTTAAAAGCCATTTTCAGATTATATAAAAAATATTTAAAGTAGATAAATAATAAACACATAAACATTGAAGCATAGATCTAAATGAAAAATTTCAATCACATCTAATACTTTAAAAACATCAGCATTCATTGACAATTACAACATAAAATTGTAGAATCTGGGCTTGATACGCTACAACTGGTCACAAAGAATGTGGAAATTTTTGATGTTACCGGTACTGAGTTTTGTACAAGAACTGTTTGAATTTTGACTGTCTTTTGCGTACACCAACTCACTGGTTTGGCGGTTTTAAACTGTGTATTGACGATCGACAACCTTGGTACAAGTACTACCACTACCACCACACCAATACAACCATGTTACCTTACAACAGGTAATACCTCATTAAAAAAATACCAATTCACTCCAGACTAAAACCATTTCAAATACCATTACTTAACCTAACAAGGTACTAATCTACTTAACTTAACAAAATACCATTCTATGATACTATTAAAAATTTTATAAACCTCTACACCATATTTCCCCTTTCACCATGCTATAAACTATCTAGTATTATTGTGGTTACAAGTTTAGTAATATTCAAATGAAATTTTATTATAAATCATAAATTTTCAGCAATTTTAAAATAAAAAATTGAATTAACTTAAGAGTTTGTTCAGTAAAATATTTCCTTACAGGACACATCACCTCCATACACTTATAGTGAGAAGCGCATTGAGGTAACTATTGTGCAAATTTTTTTTTAAAAAGGAACCTTATTTAATTTTTTTTTACAGAAAGAAGACCCAAATAATGTAGATATTCTCAAACTAATCGCTAAAAAACATGTGAAGTTCAAGGAAATTAAAACCCAATTTTAGACACTTAAAGAAATATAATATACCGTTACCGTATAGAATAACACCAGTAACGGTACTTAAAGTTGTAAAGATAAAATGAACAGAACTTGTAATTCAATAACTTGGAACCACACAACCACTAACCCAAATAAATGTAACCCTACATTCAACTGATTATCTATTGTAACTTACTGATGGTGATGATTTCTTGTTATCTTTATTGAGTGGTTCATCTTCTGAAGACTCATCTTCCGATCCACGTTTTCGTTTAGCAGCTGCGGCAGGACGACCACGAGGACTAACACCCTTCTTCTTAGGGGGTGGAGGCTACATAGGGAAAGGAATATTAACAGTAAGACTCTGGCAAACATGATTTCATTCCAATTGACTAGGCCCCTATAGTACTTGAGGGACAATTTTTAAAATATTATGATGCAGATTGATAATAAAAGTCTTAATCTTTTCGACTGCTTGTAATTCTTCATATTTTTATTCCCATTTCCACCAGTAAATAAACCTATTCTGAAACAAAATGCTGAATTATCTGCAATGTGAGTTTGTGACTTCATAGAAATAACACTCACAGTATGTTAGAATAGGACCCTTCATCAGTTGCAAATAAAGTGCAGAAATAATATAGGAAGCCAACTGAACCATATTACATGGTTCAGTCTAGTGTACCCATACCCGTAATTTTTCCTACCCGGGTAATACCCAAAATTGCAGAAATTTGCAAAAAAAAAAAAAGTTTTTTTCGTCAATCACACTTCCAAATTCGTAAGTATATTTTATAAACACATACGCGCCGAGAAATGTTCCATAATTTCTTTACGTTTCTGCCGACATTCTTTCGTTTTGTTCCCGTTTACGGCAACATTTTTTAAAAGTTTTTTTCCGCTTCAGACATAATTTTTTTATGTTTTCGGGCAGTAATTACCTGAAAGTCTACCCGATACCCGAAACAAAAAAAGGGTACCTGATAGTAACACTAGTTCAGTCTGCTTCAAATATTGTATTTGAAGCAGTTTATTTTTCTAATATACTGTGTTTTTCTAATATACCCTGATGTTCAAATGAAAAGATAGGACACCATTGAACCTCTCACAATCTGTGTGCTAGAAGAATAGACCTACCTATTATAATTATCTGAAAATCAGGAGAAAAGATATAATTCCCTCTGACATAAAGTACTTTGCAGATAGTGAACAATGAATGCTGCAACATTTAAAAACTTATTCTTAAGCAGACGACTATACTTTTGCAATTCTGCTTTATTACACACCGGTAATGCATTAAATTTATATTATCAGCTATCACGTACAAACTGTATAAATTTCCACAAAAACAATTTTTAAGAAATCTAAAAATTTTGTACAAAATCAATTTATTTCCCCATCCTTTAGTTCAAACTTACTGGTTCATCGAAATCCTCATCATCATCTTCTTCTGAGTCTTCCACGTATTTACTTTTCTTAGCATTCCCTCTACTTGGTCTGTTTGATGCTTTTGTACTACTGCTACCCCTACCCCTGCCTCTACCTCGACCACGACCCTTGCCTCGGGATACGGGAGATTTAGGTTTAGCCTGGAAGAATTAGAAAGTGATAATGGGTCTAGTCATCTAATTGTTCATTTTGTAATCAGTTGAAAATTTGTATTTGTTAATGTACCTTTGAGACTAAAAACTGCAATATTAACAGTATCTTTTAAAAAGAGTAAAAAAACATTTTTAACATATAAATTTTAGAAAATAAGATGTCCACTCTCAAATCGATTCAGTCAGGGCTAGAATTTTATTTTTACTGTCACAAAATAATTGTAATTTTACGATCTAATTCACCCAAAAACTATACAAATACAGACGTTTTTGTACTTCTTCTAAGCGTATTTTCGAGATCTTTCCAACAGTACCAAAACGCAATCCTACTACTTTTCTTGCCGAAGTTACCAATGTTTATCCACTGGTCAGATTGACCAGTTAAAGTTCAATTCTACTGGTCAAAAAGCAAAACCACTAGACTGTGACCAGCAACCCACTGGGAATTTCGAGCCCTGGATTCAGTTATTTATGTAAACAGATACTGCAAGGTAATTAAAAAGGATGCACAAAAAAATCAACAGAATGTCCCAGAATTAATAAAAAGTACGAACCAAGTGTTAAAGGCAACAAAACTTGGATACCATTTCATAAAAAATTTCGACAATTCACAGTTGTTGTGTTTTAAAACTTATTTTAAATTACAAAAACTATAGCGGAAATCATCTTAAAAAAATAGCACCTATCTTCTATCCTATTTATTTTGATGCACCCCACAAAGAATATTGTTTACCACTTGCTGTGAATCCATTCATGAATGAATAGAAAGCAAAGCTTAACAAGTGATTAACGAAAATGTGTTATTTTTTTTAGATAACTTCGGGTATATATGCTGGAAAACTGTTTGGGCTAATATCCTGTTAAGATTACTTTACAAGTGATATTAATAAATGAAAAGATACAATTCTATGTAAACCAAAATATTTTCTTACCTTCCCCTTCTTGGACCTCCCCCAATCCTCATCGCTTTCCTCTTCCGATACTTCCGACTGATAAGAATCCTCTTCTTCATCTGAATCTCCCCCTTTCCTCCCACCTCTCCCTCCTCTACCACCTCCTCCTCTCCCACCTCTGTACTCTTCCTCTGAGAAGGAATCACTATCCTCCTTGAAGGAAGCACGAGCAGCTGCACGACGAACGTCCTTGCCACCATCTTCTGTCAAGAGAGAAGTTACGTTTTGATGAATAATATTTTCAAAATTATCATACACTTTTTTACTTCAAAAGCGTTTACTGGGAAGACAGATTCCTAGTGCATAGATGAAATATCTTATAAGATAAACCATTCTATGCAGTGGGTCAATCTAAGCTTCCAAAGCAAAATTTGAGTAGTCGGCAGCAGATGACACAGCGGCGACTTTCTGACCAGCCAATCTACACTCCCTCATGACATTTCAACCACAACTATGAGATTCAACTACTGATCGCCTCCATCAGCAGTACACTGATTGGCTGGTCCGCACTGCCATCTAATACTGCAGATTACCGTAACTTTAGCTTGGAGGCGTAAATAGATGGGTGTAGGAGAGGATTTGTCTTTTTAGCTATTTTGTCTACGCCCAACTAGTAGGCCTAGGCTTTATTTACATTTTCTTATTAGGGTATGAACGGATAGCCTACCTTCGGATTTTTCTGTAAGGCAACATTAGAAAATAATGAACTAAAGTCAATAGTGTAGGCCTAACACATCTGTAGGTCAACTCCATATTCTAATTCTAAACAACTTTTCATAACTTGTGAGAAAAAATAATTACCGTATGGCTAATGGATCAAGTAATGGAAATCAAATTTGTAATATAGAGCATTAAGATTCT
Source organism: Campodea plusiochaeta (assembly GCA_034698565.1). Classification (NCBI taxonomy): domain Eukaryota; kingdom Metazoa; phylum Arthropoda; class Diplura; order Rhabdura; family Campodeidae; genus Campodea; species Campodea plusiochaeta. The sequence continues at coordinate 3,176 of JAQIWE010004120.1, read as the reverse complement.
ACCTGTCATAAGTCGAACTAGGAAGCAATCATAAAGAAATGATTGACTGACATTTTGAACATTCTAAACAGTGTTTCACTGTCCTCTGGTAACATCTGTCATCTAGAGGAAAAAGTAAGAACCATGTGAACAAGCTGCATTATATTTTCTTGAGCTTATGTTTAAAGCAGGTGACGCAATTTCAATAACGGTGATGTAGGATCTTGCATGAATTTCTGGTACATCAATACTGCCGCTAGAGTTAGCGGTGATTTTAAACTGTGTATTAGAATGTTCACATGGGGTAGATACAAAGTTATACATACCTTAGCAATTACTTCTGGATCTAAGAAATATTAGGCTAACAGGGAATGCTAAAATACCATGCATATTGCTCAAGTAAGTTATTTTACATTGAATAAAAACTACCATAAGACACATCCACTTTAATATTCAAGTCCCATTTACCTGAACTAGCTCTATTACTTGCTCTTGTGGAAGCAACTGGTGGTGGTTTCTTTCCTGAATCTTTAGGTTCCATAAGGTAATCGAGAACTCTCGTCATTATCTTTTCCTTATTACCACCCTTCTCAAGGCATAGGAGCTCACAGATTGTTCGTAAGGATGTCATGTCACATCTGAAAAGAGAAATAGATACAATATTTAGAATAATCTGAGTATCATGCTGTCATTCCTCTTTCAGTTTTTTTGTTGTTGTTGTTGTTGTTTGACACGCAAGACTGCAACCCCGACGGTTACAGCCCCGCTGCGAGTACATACAATATTTAGAATAATCTGAGTATCATGATGTCATTCCTCTTTCAGTTTTTTTTTATTGAAAAAGTCCTCTTCGGCCGGACTTTATTGGTTTTATCCGGATTTTATCAATTTCGTCCGGACTTTTTCAATTTAGTCTAACTTTTTCAAAATTTTAATATTTTTCGGAAATGTAATTTGCCTGTTTACGGTCAAAAATACTCATAATTGCCAAATAACATTTTTAGGACAATAACATTACAATAAGGGCAATTATTTTTTATATTAAATATGAAAACAAAGATATTGATAAAAAAATTCTTGATAATACTGAATTTATGGCACCAAATTGTGAAAATTATAGTTGATTTTAGCCACTTTGCTGAGAAAGTGGACAATTTCAAGTGGATTAATCCGGTTACCAGTCCGGCTTTTATTTGCCAACCCTGATTTTAAACAAATTATGTAAATAAATCAAGTTTAATTTACAATTTCAGCTTGAAAATAAAATGAATTACCTTTAAATCAAATCCAAATTAGACTTCTTCTGTTCTTCATGGAGATTAAGAAAAATTAAATAATTAAGAGCCTCTAAAATTAAAGTTCCAAACAGCAAGCTATCAAAGATCTCATTTAGTAGAAATAACCTGTACTAAATTGATAATTTGTAAGTACAATCTGAACTAGATTCTTTCTGCATAGCCTAGATTTAAAAAAAGCTGTCACAAGAACATGAGTCCGATTTGCGATTTGTATTTAGGAAAATTGACGATTTTTACAGCAGAAAGTTTTCTTTACAATAGTAAACAGTGGTAATCCCTTTGTCCACTCTTTTGCTAGGGTATTAGAACTGTTAAACTGTGCTAACGAGAAGTAGTTCTTACCTACGGTGATGCACAGCTTTCAGTGACAAATCTGTAATTTATATACAAATTACAAGGGCAAATTAGTCAGCTAAACATTAATTGTAAAACAAATATTTATTGTAACTGCACTCATAAAGTTCAATCAAAATTATACTGTTTTTAAAATCTTAAGAATCCAAATCGATTAACTTTTCAAACTTGTTTTGACAGTAAACCCATTGTTGTCCACTTATTTAGGTGGTTCAAATTCTTCATTTTCTATACAAATCGCAAGTAGGTCAAAGAATTTAAACAGAATAACAAGGGATCAGTTGGCAGAAACACCCTTGATGGGTTAAACAATTAGGGTTCTTATGATTTAAAATTTACTATAAGTTTCCTTACTTTTTGACTTGTAGTTTCTTCTTCTCGTAGTCTGGTGAATCTGTTTTGAAGTCAAACCCACAAAAGGAACGTAAATTCTTTTTCAGTTCTGCAACCTTGCCTCTCCTACCAATACAAATTCGATGAAGTTCATACAAACTCTCTACTCGCGCCCTCTGGAAATACACAAAAGAAAAATCTCGAATGAGTTTAATATTTACATAAGTAAGGTATGTAGTCTATGTACAATGAATGGATCAGCGATAAGTCAGCTATTAAAAGAATGCAACGAGTGAAAATTGCAATTCAATACCTTTTCATTACAGTAAAACTCAATTCAGCAGGTTCCTCACTTATTTTCCAAGTCTCACTTATCCTACAAATAAACCATTCAGTTGTCAATTGAATTTGGATCTGCAGGATTCTACCACAATTTGAAATTTGACAATGATATTTACAGTAATCTTAAGGGAAATTTAAAGTTAAATTCAGATTGATAGTGCATGCACAAAAAACACTTCAAGAATTTTATATAGGCCTCTAAAAGAAAAGTGCTAAATTTGTAAATAAAAAAAAATATATTAGGGTATAGGTCTAGTTACAGAAAAATAAGACACTTTTAAAAATCCCTAACTTTCACCACTGCCTACAACTCTACATTTCTGTTGCTGCTGCAGTATAAGGTTTACATTGACACAGTATCCAAGTAAACTGAAATCAGTATATTAACTTCCCTGTAAATTACTAACACCGTATTCTTCCCTGTAACTTACATTTAATGTAAACTCTACTATGGGAATGTCTTGTAGTTTGGTTCCTCTCCCTACGGGAATGTCTGCTTTCTTTTCTTTTTTGACTTCCCCCTCTTCTTCTTCTCCATCTTCTTCCTCTCCATCCTCCTCCTCTTCTTCTTCAGATGCAGGTGGCTTCTTCGATTTTACAGCTAACGAAGGAGAAAAACAAAGTTAAAGATAGGCTTATTAGTAGACAGATGAACAGAAAATTTCAGTGAAACGAACTGTTGAAAGTGCTTGGAGGGAACAGAATCTAACCCTTCAAGCCGTTTTATCTCTAATATTTCTCTTTCCCATGAAAGATCACAGTTAAAATTCAGAGAAACTACCTTAAAGCGTGAGTTTCTGCCATTTTTAAATGCCTTTGCAGCAGCAGAACTTCATCTTTATAAATATGCCTCCAGAAAGCAAAAAAAAA
>JAQIWE010004119.1:0-11087 GCA_034698565.1 Campodea plusiochaeta | reverse complement strand
TTTATTGCTCTATTTGAATATAAACTCCAGAAATTCAATATAATAATAATATATAATACTATTCTATAAAATACATTCAAGTACTTTCCGATGTATTATGTACAATTTATTTTTTTAAACATTTTTATCATCTTATGATATGCCCAATTTTAGTGCGCTGAACTTTCGCACGCTGAATTTTCTGCGCCGCATTTTTGTGCGCTGAATTTTCGGGTTACCGAAATCACTATACACTGATCTGCGATGATGATAAAAAGTATTTTTATGATAAGAATAAACAAAATAATTTTTGAAATGAAAATTCTGATGCAGTATTTCTGTATATTTAATTATTTTGCATTCGTGAAAACCGAAATCAATGCAAAACATGCTTCCAATTTGCGAAATGCAAAACAAAAATTCGAGCTCGGGCATACGCCCTCGTGATTTTATCATTCATCTTATTATCTTGTCGCTACATTTCTTATAGTCCACTCCGATGTTCTCTGTAATAAGTCTTGTATTATGTAACAATGAGTATATAATTGCAACCAAATATGAAATGATAATAGTGTTATTTCGTATAAGCAAGTACACCACCAAAACAAATTTATTTAATAAGTTTTTCTGCCCAGAATATCAAATTAACAACTTAAAATATTTTTACAGTTATAATAAATTGTGTTTTTTTTTCAGTCGGAAATTTAGTTAAAATTATGTTATGTTTAGTCGAAAATTTTAGGCTTACACCCCCCTCCCTCAATAAAATGACTCTGGTACGGCCCTGATAAGGAGTGGTGCCCTTTATATAGCTTCAGGACTTTTTTATGCTACTGTATTGGTAAGATAATAAAATATCTATTTTCTGAAATATAAATAATTTATGAAGTAAAAAATACTCTCGTAAATAAATATTGTTTACCACTATATGATGCCATGCACCCATGCTCCAGTGTCATAGCGCTGGATTCTAGCATCAGACACGTACTGAATAATTATATTACTAATTATTAGTCTATTATTATTATCGATTTACATAGTCAATAATGATAATTTATTCACGTCAGAGCGTTCACGAAAGTGTGTCAGAAAGAAAACAGTTTTGAATAATAGCGCTCGGGTATTTAAAAAAATGAATTGAAAAGAAGCGCGCTTAGAATTGACCAATGGGAGAGTGGACTCATCGTTACAGATGGAAAATGTTACAAAAAGACGAACTATAATAAATATAGTTTAATCGCTGGTTTATTAAAGGACAGCTATAATTTATTTCAGTATTTCAATAGTTTTGGAGTTATTTCACATAACATTAGTTATAAATTTTTTTGTTCACTCACGTAAAAAATCTTTCTTCCATCTGTCAACCTTTACATCTTTATAGTGGATTCACGAAACAAACGTGCTTTGTTGTAGAAAGGAGCTGAAAAGTGGGGAGCTGCAAGAAGTAAATTGGCCTTTTATCATCAATTCGCTGCAGAAGATCGACATTCAGGTAATAATTCAGTTATTACTATATTTTCTCTTACACCATGCAAAGGTTGTAGCATTTTACAGAGAATGGAGTTCGTAATAATGAGATGATGGAGGCCGCTTAGCCTAACGTTAAAATCGAATGATGGCGCGGTTCATATTCGCCTGCGAAATCAATTAGATATTGATAGGCTTAGGCTAGTTCTAGCCTAGCCTATTCATAAAAACCTTTTATAGCCTATTCAGAAGGCTATCTGGAGAAACAGCAGACAAACGGCGGTCTAGCAGTCTAGGCAGCTAGGTCTACCTTGCATGTTTTTTTAGTTGGGCCTGTGAGGATCAGCTTGTGCAGTTTCCAGCACTCTGTACTGCTGTAAAACTATGTTTTATTCTCCCACGGGTTCTCATAACATTAGGCTTAGTAGTCAGTAAACATTAAAAAAAAAATTGGCTTTCTTTTGTGTGTTTTGATTTTTTTTAACCCTTCAAGCCGTTTCGTCGCTTTCTTACCATGGAGTGTGTGTTAAATACATATAAATCTTCCTGAAAATGTTAATTAATTTCCGTAAATTCACAAAAAAAAGCGTAGGCTATGAATTCAAATAATTATTTCTTTGTCAGTAGGTCTATAAAAGATACCGAATTCGTAAGTGAAAAAAAAAATTGTCAGTTTGCCAAGTTAGTTCTTGAAATTTTTGTCATTTGGTATTTAAATTCGTCACTGCCGATTTTTACGAGCGCCATCGCGAACACTGGAGGGAAGTAGGCCTACAGTACCGGTATATTTTATCACTATTAGTTCAGTTATACGAAATTCTGTGATAGGCCTATATGTGTTATGTGAGTGTCACATCCTGATTTGAATTCAAGTAACTTAAAAATAAAATATTTACCCATTCTCTGTCAAATGCCTGCACTCTTATAATTATTGAAAGTGACTCCCTTCCTATCCCTACTGGACCGTTCTAACTATTTTAATACTGTTTTAGAGAATGAAAAACTATGATTGGTTCCAAGTGGCAAAAGTAGAGCTAAAAAGCTCAGAAACAGGTGAAAAGCGAGAGTGCTTTTGTAGCCGTGTATACATATCGTAAGTTTGTCTTTCTTATTGTAGCTTCCGTACTTGTAGGGTTTGTTCCATATTATTAGCAAGCTTAGTGTTTCCTTCGGTAGATTGGCATCAATAGTTGTTGTTTCAGATTTATGTAGTTTACTGTGAGAGTTTACAGATTAAGTTTAGAAGTAGTATGTGTGGCTTATAGGAATTGCTTTATTTCGGAAGTTTTATTTTGAAGGTGAACAGTACAGATTATCATTGTAAACTGAGCTCAGATGTATATTCTTCTTGAAATGGCAAAACAGTATCAGAATTACAAAAGTCAAAATTAAATTTGAAAATAGATAGGCCTAAAAAAAATGATGCTAACTTTTGTTGACTATTGAAACTAATTTGAACAGATTTTTTTTTGCATAAGAAAGTACCACAGTTTATTATAAAAATGTACATAGGCTATAGTCGTATAGACCTATGGTAATTACGAAATACTGGTTACGTATGTACGTTAATTATTTTCAGCATCATTCCACATTGTTATAAAGTTTTTGTAGAATTTTTGATTTTTGATTTAAATTTAAAATTAAAATCTCAAAAGATTTTTACAAATGTGCCTGTAATTAAGTGTTTGCCAAATTAATTTTTTTGAAATTCTTCATTTTCTTAAAACGTAGACCTAAACCTAATATTTCAAAGTTAATAATTATGCGAAATTATTTATAGTAGGTCATTAACCTTGTATTGTTATTGAAACAGTAAATGATACAATGTCCAACTCCGAAGCTACAATATTAATTTACAAATAATTGCGAAGAAAATGAAGCTATTAAATGGAATGTAACCTAGTTGTGTAGTTTTAGTTGATTTGTTTGCATTTTATTATACAGTGACAAAATCTCCTTTGATGTAAGATGTTTTTGGAAAGACAACACCATAGATAATGGTAATTTTTAAACTGAGTTTTCCGAATGAAAAATATCAAATCGTCCTACGTAAAGCTAATAAAATGCTTGCTTTCTCCAAGTCCAATTTATAGGTTTTATATTTTTACAGCTAAATTGACTTATGGTTCTTGTAATGTGCAGGACTATTCGAGATTCCCAAAATGTTTGAAATTACATTTGTCTTCTTAAATCTTGCTTTGAATTTTCAGATAACAACTGCTTTATGTATCCACTTACCCTTCAATTTTCAGATGTATTATTCAGCCGCTGGTATTATTAAAGGTGCTTTGCATGTTTGTCCCAAAGGTATAATTATCAAAATTGCTTAGCCTAGAATGGACTTTTGCAACTTAGTAATTCTATTACAAATTTTCTCATTTTGTAATTGCTTTATCTTTTATTCTAGTTATAATCTTTCATCTGTCTCATCTATGATAACTTATGATTAGTATTGTTATATGAAATTCATTTAAGGATGTTAGCAGTGTTTAAAAAAAAGTGCTAATTGGCGCGCATTGGCAACAGAACATCATTTTTTGGCAACAGATGAAAATGGGTGGTTGCCATTTTTGGCAACAAAAGCTGTAAAATTTATTTTGTTATTTTTAAATTTCGTCAATGCACCAAATAAGTCGTATTATACACCATTGGAATCGTCTTTTTCAGCTCTTTAAAATGGTAGTTTCAGATTGAAAATACGATTTAATGTTCAGAAATTATGATAAAAAACATCAATTTTTTTCAAAAACGTCAATTTTCTTTTTAAATTGTCAATTTCAACTTTTCTGGAGTTTTATCGACTATCATAGGTTATTACTGTTTGTAACGGACTGTATACTAGCCCTATTGCTCTGTAATCATTATTAATTTACGGTATTTACAACTTAGTATTGACTAATTTCAGAACTTACAGTTTACAGTGTTAATGCATACTTCCAGAGTAAGCCCAGCTTAAAAAGTAGTGTGTACAATTTTTTTTTAATAAAACTTACTTTCAAAATGCTAGGATGCCTATATTATTTTTTTCTATTATTGAGCAGTAGAAACGTTTTTGACAGATACAATAACATTGCAAACAATTTATTTGAATTAACAGTAGGCCTATTGAAAAAAACTATTACAGTACAAGGAAAAAATACGATTGTTTTGAAAGTATGTAATGCTTTACATAATTTTACCGTAAGCGTACCAAAAATGGCAACCAAGTATGGGGATTTGGCAACAAGAAAAAACTATTCGTTGCCATTTTGGCAACCAAGTTCAGAAACTTTTTTTAAACACTGGATGTTAGAGTAAAGTACTATCAAAAAACCAATGGAGTACTATCTACAATGAACACTGAACAGTCTATCGTAATATTTAGCTATTTACTATGAAGACCCAGTAAAAATATTATAATGGAAGACCCTTCTTTACTTTATAAAAGTCATTGACCTAGGTCTAATTATTTTGTTCAGATATACTTAATTTTCGATTGCTGAGAAATTTCAGATTTTGAATATGGAAGTACTTTAGATATTTTGTAAATGCGGTACCAGATTAATTTTCTAATCATTTTGCTCATAAATCAGATGCAGATTGTAAAATATTATTTTGCATGAGTAAATTTTATTAGAATTACTGGATAATAGCTTTTTCTATACTAGCGTAATTGTATCATTGATTTGTATTGCTATTGGTAATACTTGCAGATGTTTTTAGTGTCTAAAATTATTTTGTGGTAGCCGTAGTTGATGTGTTTGGTAAGGGTAATACTCTGTATTATAATGATGCTTTGTTGTGATGGAAGTGCTACTTTCATAGACAATATTACTGTAGAGTATAGATAAAGCATGGTGTAGTTGCATATTTTTCAATTAGAAATCAGGGAAGATGCTGTACAAAAAGAGTACGAGTTTTATTATTAAAAATTTTCTTTGAAAATGAGCTCAGAATCTGTGCTACCTAATACAAAATTTAGTACGATAGACCTAATTTAAGGAGTTCAGGAATCAGTGACATCAGTTTGACTTAAAAGTTACTTTACAGAATCAAATAGACCTATTGTAAAATATTTAGTCTTACAAAATTTTAATGTGAAGTCCAGGGTGATGATTTATAGTAAAAATTTATAATAGACCTATTGTTGTAAACTTCTGAGCTATTTTTAATAATTTTATGCAGTTGACGTAAGACGATATAATATCTTTAGACCATTCCAGCAGATTGTTGATTTATTGACATGTTTTGGGAACATCGTCGTATTCTCAATCTGCTCAACAATCTCAATCTGCTGGAATGGTCTAAAGATATTATTTTTATTATATCTTCTTACTTCAAATGTTAACGTCCATCACATCACCATCAAAATTTACGTAATTTTATGCAACTTCTCCAACTTGTTGTTGTAAATAATTGAACTAAGATTCTACTGTCGCTTTAAAGGGGGTTGCTCAAATCACAAGCTTCCTAAGATTTCCCACCTTTGTTGGGTTTTGTAAGTTCATATACTTTTGTAATCAGTTCACAATTCAGGGAATGTAGGCTAATTCAGGGTTGAGGAATTCCAAATCAATCGTAGTATTTTTCCAACTGAATTTTTAAAGTTATAAATGATGCAAATTGTTATACATTGCACTTTTACTATCAAAGTAATTTCCCCCAACTAGGGAAAGAAGATGGGAGCAAATTCTGAAGGTTATTACAATGCTGCAGCAGAGGGTTCCAGTGGTAGAAGTGCACCCCACCCCCCTGCCATGCCTCCACCACTCCCACCAACAAACACAACACCTCAACAACAACGAAAGGTCAACAATGAAGCTCCTCTAGCTAACAAAGTCTTTGTTGGAGGACTCTGCTACCTCACTAATGAAGAATCACTATCTCGATATTTCTCACAGTACGGTGAAGTTGAGCAGTCTGTTATTATAAAGGATACAGCAACTCAGAGAAGTCGTGGCTTTGGTTTTGTTACCTTCACTGATATGTCGAGTGTTAGCCGTGTATTCCAAACAAGCATTCACAACTTAGATGGGAAACGTATTGATCCTAAACCAGCCACTCCAAAACATCAAAGCAACGGAAACACTTCAAATCGTACTAAGAAGATCTTCATTGGTGGAATCAGTCAGGAAACTTCAACTCAAGAAGTTGAGAGTTACTTCAGCAAGTATGGTCCACTGGAGGAAGTGTTAATCTTGGTTGACAACCAAACTAAACGTCATCGTGGATTTGGATTCATAACATTCGAGAGGGAAGATTCAGTAGAGGCTGTGTGCAGTATGCATTATCACACTATCAACAACAAGAAAGTTGAATGCAAGAAAGCTCTTCCTAAAAACGCTGACAAATCCCTTATTATTCCGAAGCAACCTGAAGTACTGATACCACCTACAGCTGCCAGCACTATTCCAGCATACCCTGGTGTTCCTACCTTACCTTATGGTCGTTTGATTCCAGGTTACCTTCCATTGAATGCATATCGTTACGCACCTTACCCTACCAGTGCTGTACCACAACCAAACATGGCTGTAGCTGCTCATGCTGCCGCACTCACTTCACCATATCAAGGATTCAACTTGGGTGGGATTGATATGTCAAGCTTCCAAGGTATCGATTGGAGCTCAATGATGGGATTGTACGCTCCTACACAGTAATTGCCATGTTCGTTGCTTCAAAACTTAAAATTTTCACGGGTGGAATATCTTACAATTTTTATTTTCTAATTGATATTGAAACAGTTTTGTCGATGCAAAGGTACTGATGTTATTTTTTACGACTGATCATATGCAAGGTGTTGAGATATTAATGTTATTTTTTCATGTTGTATGCATCAAAGTGTGTTTGTTTTATATTTACTTGTGTAAGATTTGAAGGAGAAAGTTGAAAGTTTTGGGAATGTGGTTGTTTTATAAGTTTAGGGATTATTAATAAGTGAAGTTATATTTAAGATAATTAAAGTAAGATTTTGTATTTCATGAAGAATGGAAATAGTTTGGGCAATTCCAGATTAATTCTGACATTTGCAAACTTTAAGACTTTTAGCCTACATTAATTATTGAGACTGACTTAATTTTGCAAAATCTATTTTGAAAACTTGAATTCCAGGCAAAAAGTAAGATCTTGTAAACCAAGACTTTCCTATCTAGAACTATTAGAGCTAGAATGAATCTTTGAAAAGCATAATTATTACAGTATAATGGGTACAGTAATGTTTCCACATTAATTTGACAAAACATTTGGATTCTGAGTTGTTTAAGTCAGAATGGATGTTCATTTGTAATTGCCCATGCTAAGTCCATGTAAGATATTTCACCCAACTTTTACTTGTTTTATATCTAAACCTGTTTGTCTTATTCTCTGTCTTTAGTAGTTAGTTACTTGTATTGTTTTTTTCTATGAAAGCTAAAACATTTATTTGTTGCATTTACTTAAAACATTTGGAAGCATATTGTGCTTATTTTAGTTTTGTTTTTATATTTGCTTCCATTTGTTATTTTAAAGGTTGTGATTCCCATTGAGTAAAGTCTGAGTTAATTCCTAAGTATTATTTAAGAGACTGCAAATGTAAGTTGTCCTATTACCATTTTTTTACCGTTTTGTACTTTAATTCTTGTAACAGAAAGTTCCATTTTAACTCACTAGTTTGCTCTTTGTTTAATTTAATTAAAGCCAAAATATTTATCTTTGGAAATATATTTTCCATAGCAGTCATCAGTATTAGAACTTTTACAAATTTAATTTTTTATATGTACGGATCGTAAGTTACATACGTAGTATTTGTAAAAATAGAAAATTTTATAGCAATACGTTAACATTTTCAATAACTAATGACAATACATTATTAATTGTAATAACATTGTTTTTTGAAACGTAATGTGCCATATTTGTACAGACTGTGTGTATTTATTTTAATGTACGGTACCAATGTTAATAATTTCCTGAAATCAGGATTCGCAATTGTACTGTTAAAAGTCATTCCCAGTTCAATAATACATTTGTCGTTTGTGTTCACAATTTTGAAGAGAAGACTGACAAACAAACAAGACTGTGTAAAATATAAAACCATGTACAAATGAGAATAAGAATTTTGAATAAACAGGTTGAAAGTGAAAAGTTAACTTTACTTGAGAAATACCTGAGTTTGATGGATATGAGAGAAAAAGCATAATTAGCGAAATACAGAATATTACCTTTAAATTTGAGTTACTTTGATGTGATGTGTTGAATGTGACTGCTGTAGGGCTGCTTTTACAGTACTGTAGTATTGTGTGTAGTAGTTACTTGTTTGCAAATTACAAAGTTCTTTTATTTTGCTTGATTGTAATGAATAATGTAGAACTAGTTTAGTTTAACTGGTGTGGTTATTTGCTCATATGTTATTTTGTGTTTACTATCCAAAGTATTTCCATTATTGTAGATCAGCTTGGAACATTTTAAATTTAAAATATGATACACATAGGCTGTTAATCTATTGAAATTTACGAAGTGCAAACAGAGAGTACAAACGTGGTTACACAAATTTAAAATATTTTGTGTCATTGACATTCTAATTGCTGAGTTAAGACAACATCCAAAAGTACAGTTAAGGTAATGTCCACAAGGATTTTGTGTGGCAAAAGTGTAGCTGCTGAGAGTATAAATATGATTATGATTATGAATATCGTCATGAAAGTATATATGTAGTACAAGATGGAAAATTTGGAAATGATAGATTAAAAGGCACTATTTTAAGTTTATTTTTTTGTATTACTTTTAAAATTCTCTTCAAATAATTAGTCTATATTGAAGGAGTTTTTGTCACTGTTGTCTATCGCTCTTATCTGCTTTGCATGAGCTTTACTAATATTTTATGGAATACTGGTATTATAAGAACTATGTTTTGCAGCATAAAATACATTCAGTGCAATAATATTTATCTATTAACTCTGAAATTAGATTGTTGAGCAAATAACCAACAAGTTATGGCATATTTCTTTTTGTAAACTGTTAGAACAGTTATTAGAAAACTGGTTGTTATAATTCAAAATAACAAAACTTTGCTCAATTAATTTCATGTGATTTTTTAAAATCATCTGTTTTTCAACAAATTTATGAAGATGTGTGAAATCCAACAAATTATTGAAGTAGCCCTACAAGATAAAAGCAGTCCTAAATATAGATGTTGATTTATTTTGGTCATGGCGATGACCCATACAAAGTTACAGCTAGATGAAGTAGTCCTATATCTAATGTAAGCACACAAGATTAATACTGCATATATCAGTAAATTTTAGTTAGCAAAGTTTTAGTTTTTTTAAATGAAAAAATGAACTTCATCTTGAAAACTTCAGTGTTTATAGTTTTGAGTACTGTAATGTCATCCAATTCCATTTCTTAAAAAAATACTGGAACTTCCTTTTTAAAAAAAATTCTTCAACTAACGAAAAATAAATTACATTTGTGTAGGCTGTATTTAGTAATGTCAGTAAGTTGAGTAAAATTATAAAATATTTTTAAGAACCAGAATAAGGAAGTTTTAGAAATATTTTACGATATATTGTACATAATATTTCAGTTTTTGAAAATCAATATAAATTAATCGAAAGAATTGTCAAAATAAAACCCTTATAATTTGATGATAATTGCAATTGAATTTGGTTCATGAGAGAATTGTTCAAAGTTGAAGCGTTGGATCAAAACTTCTCGGACTGCTGAGCTTCCAGCATTGTTAGATATTTACCATGAAAGGTTAACATTGTAAGTGAAGTGGTTACTGTTAATTTTATTGTTCAAATATACAAGGAAACTTTTTTTCATCATTACTTAAATAAAATCATTTTTAAGTAAAAAAAAAAAAATAAACCCAATACAATAATATTGCATTTTTTTAATGTGCTTGAATGCTCAAAAAAGTAAAAATCGTATTTCAATAAAAAAAGGTTTAGTTTAAATAATCTTGTTTTTTTTTAATTTGTAAGTTGAAAGCTCGCTGCAATAATTGCACGTACATCAATTTTTGGTAACTTCAATAAAACCAGTTTCATTTGTTCTTTTATTAAAAAAAACTAGTTCAAAAAGTAACATTTTTTGTATTTTAGCTCCTTTGTGATTTGTGAACCTACCAGTTTGATTAATTTGCAAATGAGAACAAAGATGCAAGATAAATTATTTCCACTTTTTGCAATAATTATTATTTTTACTTCTAATAAATATTTGAAACCATATAAGCTTTGAATTGATTTTTAGAAATATTGCAATATATCTTGTAGTGATTCTGAAAATAATTTATTTTAAAATGAATCCAAAATAATCAAGTTCTTGGCATACTTCTCAAATGCACTTTCAAATTTATGAAGTACACAGATGCAAGATGTATGAAAAATATTGAGAGTCTGACAGCATTCATCATGAAATTAATACAATATCTCAAACTTTGATTCAAACATCAAAGGAGTTTAATGTAGCCAAGTTAATTATTAAATAGTTTTGTAATAGCCAGTTTGTTCAATAAAGCTCATTCAAACAAATATAATAATTATCAGTATTCCATGAAGCTTCTGTCAAAAGTAGTGCTTGGTGCTCGTTAAAACAATTTGCATGCTGTGTTGTCATATAAATGTGATAAAATGCTCTCCGTGGATATGTCTAGAAAATAAATGATAATTTTGTACTTGATAGAT
>JAQIWE010004118.1:0-11088 GCA_034698565.1 Campodea plusiochaeta | reverse complement strand
GGGTCACGGAAGCATGGACCCTTCTATCCATGCACCCCCAGTGCCTATGGCATGTAGCGGGATAAATTTACCTTTACCCTAATCCTACAAAAAGCAGTAACATTAACGTTATAGTGTTTCATGCCGTTGTTTTGAAAATTTCGTGCTCATGATCTGTTAAAATTGAAAGAGTAAGCAGAACATTTTTCCAGCTGAAAGCTTTGTAGAGGATTGTTTAGAAACATTTCAATACCTTGCATTTTATCAGTAACCACCCACTATATCCGTACTGGGAAGTTCCACACTCTTGCTGTTTGAAGTCATTTGCAATAGTCAGGTGTCAAGAGCCTTTTCTCGTTAAGAAACTGAATAGCAGATTTGTGTCTCGAAACGCCAAGGCACGTCTTATTTTTTTAATTTTTTTATTAGACTTCTGTCCATCAGTACTGTCTATTATAAGATCCAGCAACTCTTTCGCTCGTACTGGACCCATTCCTTTTGCAGAAAGGCTCCAGAGCTAGCAAGTAACTTATCATATGAGGAAAGAAATAATTTCCTTCGGTTGACAAATCCTTGAGATAGGAGGGAAGAAACGAAATAATTCGAATATTACAATTAAGCGATATTGCAGAATAGATTTCCAATTCTTAAAAATACTTGTATTTAATGAAGTTTCCTTACATTCAATATTTTGTTAATATTACGATAATCAATGTTTTATTACATGTTATAACATCAAATTAAGTTAGGATGTCTGCTGAAATAATTTGTTGTGCAGGAATGAGTATTTAATACTGACAATTAATCCCAGTTTAATAACTTACTTCTGTGAATGTGATTTCAGTTACGGATCACTGTAATGTTTCTGATATTCTCTAAAATGAGTAAAATCCATGGTTACTTTTTGATTAATTTCACCATGTATTTACATGCTCGGTACCTCCCATAAAGTGTGTATAGAAGTATACTGCTAAATTATTATCTGCCTTGTATAAGCTTTCGTACAGATGTATAAACGGCATAAATATTTACTGTATAATAACATATTTATATTTTTGTTTCAGTGTGATGTCAATCTTCTATGTTGTGAAGGAACATCTTGCATTGACTACGTAGATGACTACATTTGCATGAAACCCAATAATACATTTGCATGAAACCCAATAAATGATATAGGTACTACATAATAATAATACAGAATTTGGATATTTAAAAAATATAAATTTAGCACAATCAATTCGTCATAGCACCATAAGATATAGTAGAATGTATTCAAAAACAAAAAGTGTGCTTTCAAAGAACTTGACATTTTCTTCTTGACTTTATTCATATTTTTGAAAATGAAAGAAAAGAATAATTTTATATAACATAGGCCTACTGTAGCAGAGGCATGATGAGCAAAGTCAGCAAACAGCCTTTTGCAAAGTCTTACGCCTGAAAGGAAAGAGATATTTTCTAAAGTATAAATATTAATGCATTTCTAGTCCATTATAATACCATTGTTCTCAGCATTGTAGTACAAAATTAACTTTTTTATATGTTGAAATAAACTATATTGATTTTCATCTAATTTTATTTATATTTTTTAATTGTGTCTGTGATGTTACCTTTAAGAAAAGGGTTTTACGATATGCATTAAATTTATTGATATATTTTTGAGTAATTTTTCATATGAGGAACTAAAAACTTTAAAGTAATAATTTATACCCTGTTTTAGCACCAGTAAATGAGGACAGCAGGACCCCAGCTGTGACCTGCAATATTGTAAACCTTATTGATTGGCATGGTAAAAAAAATAAAAAATAATGTTGAATATAACTTCAATGTCAATTTCAGATGGGATCACGACAAAACCCTACATCTATTTTTTCCACTAGTTCACTTTATCAGCAGATAGAGTGAAGTTCTTCTGCTGTTGAATGGCTGAAGATAGGATTCATCGACACGGCCAAGTTAGGGCCAAAAAATGAACTGGAGATTGACCGACTGAGACAGGAGATTAACCTATCCGAGTCAGGAGATTGACCTATCTGGGACTGGATATTGACCTATCCGAGACAGGAGGTTAACCTATCCAGGCAGAAAGCTAAGCTAACTAAACCTGACCTTACCCTCTCAAGAAATCATAAGTTATTTTTATTTTTTAGAGTTCATTTTTTCCGCCCGATCTTGGCCGTGTAGACATTTCTGAAGATAGGGAATCATGTATTGTTTATTCAAAGTGCCAGTTTATATTGATTCCAAAATTGCCTCATATTGAAAGTTAATTTGTCATGAGTTATGTAAACCACATAAATACCTTAGATTGTTGAGTTGTGATGTAAAGCACGTCAGTGGAATGAACTGAATTCATAATTATGATGGAACTCGACACATGATGTCAGTTTTGCTGAAAATCTGATAATACGAGAAAACTGAAAGTCTACATATAATCAGAAATATGTATAAAAAAATAATTCATCACTTGACTGTATTTAATGATAACATTCCGTAAATATATACTTTCAAAAATATGACTGATTGTTAAGAAAGGTAGATGAAGCTTATAGCGAACTGCTTAAAAAATATATAATATTACGAAAGGCATGGTTATTTCTTTCAGGATACAGTACTGTTTTTTTAAAAAGTTCTTAACCTAAACTGGCGTGCAAACCAGGAAGCACTCCGATTAGTATAGCAACACATGTTGAGCATTCCATATTAATATTGAAGTAGAATAACACATAATTATTTATAAAATTTATGATAACTACAAGAGTTTGTTGGTGAAATAATTAATCGCATTCAAGAAATTACCATCAGCATGTTAAATTTGAAAATATATCTGAGTTTTAAACACTGAAACAGGGTAATATTCTGTTAAATATAGAAATCATATGCATTTACAGATAAATTAATATTCTGTGTGGCCAGAACCCTGCAATGTAGAGTTGATTTTGAAATACCGGTTTTATAATATGGGTTCAAGTAACCAGTCTAAAAGTGAAGGCCAACTGAAACTTCACATTACTGGCCTGTTCAGATTGTAAAAATATGATGAGCAAAATTGATATAATGTATATTAGTAATAATAATATATCAGAATCTATATTACCTGACTGTAGTAGCATAAGGAATTATACACTTCTCTTCAATTTCAATCCGCACAAAACCGAATGACTTTATTTTCTGTTAAAGTAAATGATGTGTGAGGATTATTCAGCTGGACTGAGAATAGAAGTAGTGATGCCACCGAGACGAGACAAAAGTCTCGTCTCGTCTCGAATTCCGAGACGAGACTGGATTTTCGGAAAACGAGACGAGACTTCCTCTGAGGAGACGAGACCACAGATATTTCTCAAGTCGAGACGAGACGAGGCAAGCAAAAGTCTCGTCGAGACGAGACGAGACGGCATCACTAGAAGGGAATGGTGAAATCCGAGCTGAAAACTAGGAATTAGTCTTGTACAGTGAACAAAATATATATTGTGTAATGGGAATGAGGAAACGTTCTATGGAAATTAAGTCGTCTTGCCTCTTCTTTCACTACCGGTATAAAAATAACCAGGTACCATGATTAATTGAAATGGTAGATCAAACAAAACAGCCATTACACGATACACCTTATATTCCTGATAGAAATCGAGGTAATAGTTTTGAAATCAATGTTTATAAGCTTTGAGAATGATGTCAATAACCTCTCAGAAAATGAACAGACAGGAGGAATAACAATCCAATTACAAAAATAATATTTTCGCAGTTGAACCTTATGTTGTTTCAGCGAATACGGAATTTTCAAGTTCTTTTTTCTTCTTTATCATTATATTTTACTTTTGCTCTGTGATGAAAATGTCGATTGGTAATCGGTATACAGTGGTGTACAAATTGCGGAGTGCACCAATGAGAAGTATTCTCCATTCGCCATGAATGTCTCTACTAGGAAATATTGTAGGAATGTATTTCGTTGAAGGTTGATGAACGCTGCTAAAAATTTCTGTCTGTCTCTTTCTCAATAATGACATGTCTTTCCTGTACTCTACTCGAAGATTGGGGAGGAAATATTGCTGATGCAATGATCAAAGTATATGCCATACCAGGATTGTTACTATTGATATTTAAAACTTGCAATTAGGTTTGAAACAAAAAAGTTGAAAATGTAATTTTATATAAATTTATATTTCACTGTTTGTGATTGATATCATTTTTTATCAACTAACTGGCAGTTAGATCCTTTATACACTCATTAATATCAGTTTAATAATCTAACATTGTGACATGTGACGTCTTTCTTTTGAATTTAATAGTAGGTAACTCGCATTAGTTCTGTTTTATCGCAAACATTTACATTCTACTAGTTAGTATACAGGGTGGTAAAAAAAAATGGGACCCCTCTCTTTAAAACGAGATATTTTCTGAAATAGTGATGTCAGAAAGATGAAATAAAAAGTATTGAAAGAGACAGTGGCGGATGTAGACTCGGATTTTAGGTTGGCGCGAGCGAAGAAAATTTTGAAATATTACGACGAAAAAAAGCCAATTTTAACATTTCTTGCAAAAAAAAATATATTTATTTTTTCATTTTTTTTTCTCTTTTTTTATTATTTTTAAGTTTGTATTGGTGAATTACATCTGATCTTTTAAATATCTGTCAACATATAGAATAATTACTACAGAATCGTCAATGCATCAGGCTAATACATACCGGAATAACCATTTAAATGGAGAGGATAAGAGAGAAAAAAAATTATATTTTTTCACCAAATAAATAAATATTTTACTCACTTTTATAGAGCATTGACATGAACATATAACACAACTCCAGATCTCCAGTTGAAATTTTGATAATATCTTGCAAAACTTTTAAGATTCTTTGGTCTAAATTTCCAATGTTTACCAATTTATTTAAATTTTTTTTTTTTTTTAGCTCTCTTCTCTTTATTCTTGACAGAAGATAAATAACCCCACAAAAACGAGCTTGAGGCATAGTAAATAATAATATATCACAGTATGACAGTAATCACACTAATAATACAATTTTCACAGGAATACCAACTATTGAAACTCGAGAAATAAATCTTAACTTGACTATTATATTACCATTATTTTTAAGGACTAGTTTTCTACAGTGCTAACTTTTCTTCTTAATCATTATACCTGAAGAGAGCACGAGGTGCCATTCTCATGGAAATTAGAAAATATTATACTTATAAAACTTATAATGAATGGGGGAATTTTTTTCATTTTTTCTGTCTTTCTTTTTTCTTGGGGGGGGGGGGGGGGCAGCCCCCCCCCCCCCTTAAGCCGCCCCTGGAAAGAGAATCTCTTTACCTTTCCAAAAATGTATAATTTTGTGATAATCAATGCCATATTATGGTCGTTAAGGCCTTCCGCATAAAGTTTTACGTGATTACAAGTTTCTATAACAATGCTAAGTTAAAAATCGGGTACTTTCCTCTAAAACAGCAGCAAAATAATATTTTTTTAATTTTTTTTTATAATTATTGATAAATTATAACTGATATCTATTACTCCTTTACTGCTTTACATCTTCTAATATTAATTAAAAACACTATCTTCCCTTTTCTTGTCGTTTTACATAAGATACAATATTTTCCATGTTCCACTTGAATCGGTCATCCACGTTTATTTCCTTTGAAACGTTGTAGCGGCCGGAATATGAGAAGGATTTTCATAAAACCATATATTTTTGGAAGGAAAACATCAAAATCTTTCATTTGCTTCTTTTTCGAATTTTTACCTTTACGATTTCAGAAAATGTGGCGTTCTGTAAAAAGTTCCCATTTTTTATTTACCACCCTGTAGATTGCAAAAATTAATTTGATTTTTTGGCAATAAAGACTCGATTTATTTTATTATGGCCCTGCTCACCCAGACCGATATAATCAATGACCATGGTTATTGTAACATTGGCCTCATTACCCTTTCGTTTGTAATTATTACAATTCATATCGACCATTTGAATTATAATGTGCAAAAAAAATTAGAGAACCACATATGTGGCAGTTTTTAACAATATAGTGTCGCGTAAACAGTTTGACAGATCGCCTGAACTATAAGTGTTGTACTGGATGGATTAACAATGTTGAACCTGTGTAAAACCATGTGATTGATGAGATTTTTGGTACTTATGCTCGGAACAGGTAATGACATATGTTACAAGGACACCGTCTTAACGTTTACTTTGTTGTACTTCTTCACATGATGAAATTTAACTAAAGGGGTCAACTCTGAACTTCTAAAAATATATGCTATTAATTTTCTATGACATGCACTGTATTGTACGAAGTCAGAATAATTTACTTGCTTATCGAAAAATCTAGATATTTTACATCATTTTTATAATAATGAACATTTCAAATTTAAATTTCGGAGCTAAAGGTTCAGAAATATGTAAACATACAGGCCTATATCAGATTTAAAATAGAACACAAATAGAACAGAAATGCTAGGGAAGTATATCTAAGCTTATATATAAAGAACTTTTCACATTATGACAATCTTATTACAAATGGACATTTTTGATGAATGTACATAACCCATTAAAGGTCATTAATTTACCATTCTAATTACAACTTATTATAATCGAGTTTTGAAAGTTTATTTCTTGTAATCTTCATATTTTATAAATGGAAATAGCGTCAACTCATGAAGACCTTTTTGAGAGTATAAAATATTTGAATATATTACAGCACCGAACTCCGAATGAACAACTTTAACGTTCATTCCCGTTAATTGGTCAATCACTTAATTATATACAATGGAAAATCCACGTAATAAAGCAGATGTGATTCACATTTGGAGTATGTTATAAAGTACAATTGAAGGTTATATTTCACGCATATTTTTATTATTAAAATGTAACTTTTATTGTAAATGTAAGCATATTCCGTATATAAATTTAAAAATATAAATAAGCTTTACGTATATACAGTACTAACTCGTAAGTGTACTTCAGTTTTATTTTACATGCTGTATTTATTTTTTCACCCTAAAAAAGAAGAATACCTCAGATATGCTGTACGAAGATAAATAATATTATCGTAGAGCAAATTTAACAGATTTATGTAAAACCATGGAAATAAGTATTCAGCTGCATGTTTTGAATTTTCACACTATACCAGTCAAGATCTTTGAGAAATTATTTTTCCAACAATATAAAGTTAATTTTAACTTTTCAAAATCTAATGCTGTACTCCTGTACAGTTAACAGGTTAAGAAATTTTGGAGAACCGGTGAACAAAATTTTCAGACAACTTCTAACTTTCAGTTTCTCTTTTAGATATTTTCTTCATTATTTTGAATCCCTTTTTTTTGGGGGGGGGGGGGGGGGACGGAAGTTATGATCTTTCTCATTGAACTCATTTCCAATTGACATTGATCTGAGTCTTCCCCTGCAGAACTGCTAATTCGATCTCTTCTTTTGTTAATTAATCTTCGTATTCTTACATTGGTCAATCTTCTTTTCTCAGGTAACGGTATGAGACTATGCACGGAAATAATCATTCGCTTGACTGGACTGATCATAGTTCTACCACCTGTAATAGTTCTGTTAGCTCCTTTTGTAATCTACAAATGCTTTATTTGGATACTGGTTAAGATTAGGTAAGAACAATTCAAACTGCTAACCATGGATGTTTTTTATACAGTGGAAAATAAACTTACTTAATACTTACATGAAAGATAAACCACGAAAGGAAGTAGTTTAGATCACATTGAAATATAATATCTCCAATACTAGAAAAAAAAACTAGAACATATTTTTAAATATCTTTCAAACTTATTTATTTACTGTTATATAATATCAATATTTAAAAAATAATGAAATTAGTAAGATGGTAAATAATTAGAACAGTTAATTTTGCTCAACAGCATAATATAGGCTAGTCTTTATTATTTTTATATAAAGCACAAAAAATATTGCTAGAACACATTATATGCTGGTGTGGGTTTATATGTTAAAAAGGAAAATAAATATTTTATCTAATTAGTTTGATATTTATTCTTTAATATCATTTCTTTTCATTTCCAGTAGGGACGGTAGTAATTTCAGTTTAATGTCATCCGAAGATGCAATTTATGCTCAGGGGCACAGTCTATTCAATGGTAACATGCATTTTACTGGAGCTGTATGTGTCGTAGAAGGAAATATGACACTTCTGCAACTCAGAAAATTATTTTGGAATATCGGAATAGACAAAGGTATTCATTGTAACTTTTTTTGTAAACATGTATTTCTTATTTTTCTCTTTGGTAACTGCAATTTGCATATAGACAATTTAATATTAAGTTATGACGGAGGCTAAGTGGCATTATCTTCTATTAAATAGTTCTTCTTGGGTTTAACCACTTATTGAAACGCAATATTTCTTCAGGACGTTTCGCCTTTATTAATGAAAAGGCTTTATCAACTGTATACATAAAAACGAGTAAAAAATTTCAGTTATACAAACCAAAAATTATTAACAAAGGATTATTAACCAAAAATTATTAACCTTTGTTCGAGTAGCATGTTATTTTCTGTGGCAGTAATGAAGTTACCTTATTTACGATCTGCTGTTGGCAATTTAATATAATTCCAGAACCATAACTGATACATTTCCACATTTTTTATTTATAGGTTACCATAAAATGGTGAACATACCTGTTTTGAAATATGGTCATTGGTTTTGGAAGCACGGAAGAGAAAACTTCCAAATCGAAAATCACATCAAGTTATTAAAACGGAAACATAACTCTGATGCTGTGCTAATGAGCGAAGAAGAAGCATTTGATTTAATATCGAAGAAAAAACTCAGCAGAACTGACAGACCATTCTGGAAAGCATACTTTGTACCTCATTATCAGTACAAAAATGCAGAGGTACTGAACTTTTGATATAGCATTTTTTCTACATCGTAACACAGTTGTAGGTTAACAGCAGAAAAATCTTGCAATTGTATAACTCTTGTTAGTTATATGGTGTGTGACTATCTGTTCATAAGTATACGTACAATATAAGGTTTGAATATGACTTTGACCATAATATTAATTCTGCTCCAGGGAAAAATCTCCAAATCGATTATAAAAATAATTATTTTTCCACTATTATTGTTATTCTGAACTAAATGACTATAAATTCCAAAAGCTAGAAACCGAGAATGAATTGTTCTGTGGTATTGTTGCTTTTGAAAATTGCCTTCAAGTCAATATTTCTGTTTGAATGTAGCTCAGACCCTGGATTTTTCAAATGCACTAATATGTTCCTTTGTTCATTTCAGAACCCTACCAAGAATCATTGGGCATTCTTTACATTGTGTCACCATGTTTATGGTGCAGGTCTGCCACTTGTCAGAAATGTCATATTGAAACCTCTTGTATCTGAACGAAACCAGACAATGCCACCACCTCCTCCGTTTTACAAACTCGATCAAATATTTAAAGCTTTAATGGGGTTTACCTACATTCCCGAGATGGCCCTTGCTTCAAGAAAAGCTGACAGGAACCCGCTTCATGGTCAAGTGTTATTAAATGAAACCCATATGAGATGGTCGAAAGAATTTGATCGTCAAATCTTCCTCGACATCAAAGAAAAGCGACCAACTTCATCTATTGTAGTTTCAATTACGGCTCTCATAGAAACATTGAACTACTTTTTCCGTAAATATGAAAAACCTGGAGGTAAGCGTGTTTCTGTTGTGACCGTACCGTTACCAGTTTTAATGGATCAGTTTATGCCTAGAAACAAAGTGATAAATTGTGCGAGTACTTTACTACTAAGACTCCCAGCGTGGAAAATGAATATTCTAGAAAGAATGGAAATAATAGAGCACATCATTAAACAAGAAACTTCTACCTATAAAATGTATTGGGTATATTCAGCTGCTGCTTTATTAAACTGGTTGCCCCAGAATTCCCTATGGCTTTTAGTTAAGGAAAATCAAGCTCACACATTGAACTTCGCCACAGTACATGCTCTTGAAAAGGATTGCGAAGGTCTCTATGATCAAGATGTCAAAATGTTTCAGAGTTACATATCCTCTTTTATGGATATTGGTAAGTTATTCCTCTTTCCTCAACAACAATGTTTGGGGTGGAATTATTTCGCTTATGCAGGATTAGTATCCAAGAATCAATTTAAATTCTCATTTTTACAATACATTAAGAGAAAAAATGGAAAATTATATTTATCTCTTAATAGTTTTTTTGTGCACTCTAAGGAATAAACTTTATATACGTTATTC
Source organism: Campodea plusiochaeta (assembly GCA_034698565.1). Classification (NCBI taxonomy): domain Eukaryota; kingdom Metazoa; phylum Arthropoda; class Diplura; order Rhabdura; family Campodeidae; genus Campodea; species Campodea plusiochaeta. The sequence continues at coordinate 889 of JAQIWE010004118.1, read as the reverse complement.
TCAAGAACAGTTGACATTCCTTTCTCTTAATAGTCGAATCTGGCTTATATATGGCTAACTAATCAACCATTTATTTTGAAAATGGTGATGATTTATAAAAATGAATGAAATACGAATAATCATTGTATTTCTCATATTTTCAGGTCTGGCAGCAACTTATACTTCTTGTAAAGGTCATTATAGATGTTTCGTAACTGCTGATGGAGCCGTACTGAAGAGTCCTGAAGACGTTCAACTTTTTGCTGATTTATGGAAAAGAAACATCATTAGAATACGAGATATTCTGCAGAAAAGCAATCATGTTAATTGATTCTGTGGCATTAGAATTAACAAAGTTGATGGTTTATTAACATTAAAACTGCTGGATGTCTTACCGAACAATGAAAATAATATAGTTTAACAGAAAATTTGTATCCACTTAATACTAGGGTCATTGACGAGACTTGAAATACAATATATCTAGTTATAAATTTTCGTTTTTTTATGTACTTTTATATATACCTTAAATTATAATAATAATAATACATGCCTTTATTTCCAATATTTTCATACAGAAAATGACGGAGCAAAGGCTTTAAAGCCCTCTCTTCCATTCAACCAGATTATATACATTGATTAGCATAAATAATAATATACAGTAAATTTAGAATGTTTAAAACAGTAACACATTATAATGATTAAATATGCACATTATAACATCTTAGACAGAAAAATTGAGGAATTAATAACGGAAATAGTTAATAAATAATAATTGAGTAAAGCTAAACTAAAACTAAGGTCTCATTGAGTCAAAATTCGATAACTTTTGTTGATGGTATTTTAGTGTCATACGATAAAAATTAACTAATAAGAAGATCGTCGGAGTCAGGCCTAGAAATGAGTAACAATC
>JAQIWE010004117.1:0-11088 GCA_034698565.1 Campodea plusiochaeta | reverse complement strand
GTAACAATATCCACTGTAAAAATGACTCACTTTGGAACCCTACTTTTTTCTGAAAAATAAAAGTGCTGCAGACAGCAGACTGATCACTGTACACTGTACGGGTTGTTACTTATTAACTACCCGCTACACATTTATATGACGTATACTATTGATGTTAGGATATACTTAAAATATCCCTGTAATAATCCATTCTTGCCATTATATCGATATTTTAACACTGATTTTTGACTGCATATTGTAAAATATTGTCAGTTAAAAGGGTGCATCACTGTGATACCACAGAATGGAAACTACAGTAGCAGAATTATTGTCCGTTTTACTTGAATTAAATTACACTTTTGACACTTGATAATGTTTTTTCCAGCAATATTTCCTACCCTGACTTTCTGAAAATTTGACTTTCCAAACTAAATCTAAACATGGTATAAATAGAATTTGATACAAATCTGACATTTTACACAAACATATTTACGATATATTAACACAATATCGTGTTTTCCGAGGTTAAAAATGGCGTGTAATTCAAGTGAAACTTACAATAGTGTAAGCCTTCCGAAAAATTATAATTATGTCGAAGGAGATGAAGTTGATTTGTATAAACAATAATTTCTAGAATTAGTCTTATTTCTTTTCAGAAAAGCCTTTCAGAAAGAATTACAAATTAAATAATTTAAAATACAGTGGGCAAACATCTCACCATGAAATAAGTGGCAGGTGAAAATCGTGCCATTCAAAAGTAAAAAGGTCTGCAAAAAAGAGAAGCATGCACTTTCGTTTAAAAATCATTTCATGATTCTCGATATTCTCGTGAACCGTTAAAAACAAAATCAATATAAATTTCCATAACAACAATTTCTTAATCGTTTGCGTAGTTGAAAGACATAGTATACTCTATATCCATTTAATAATTTACTTCCTGATGTACTGCCTTATGCAATGTGCAAGTAACAGTTTAAATACATCATATTACATAAATTACATAATTACGACACCCCCACAAATAATCATTACCAATTCATTCGGAAATTCACTTCTATTGTTCGATTTAATGTATATGTTTGTTTTTGTCTGCTTTGAATTATAGTATGACACCAGCTCTAGTATGTATTGACCTAACTCGAAGAACCGGTTCGCATTTAAAACATAACGTAAAACTGCACTTTGCGGCAGCATATTGCAGTAAAATCTTTTTCTTTTGTTGTTTTGAGTTCTGGGGATTGGGGAACATTTTTTGGCACGGTGTTAAGCTGTAATAAAGTTTGTGATATTTCACAGACGGTTCTTTCCTTGCTAGGATGTAATAATAAAGAATATGAGAGAAAGTGGTACAAAAAATGATATTTTCACGGTCAAATGTATGATTTGAGGCAGACGTTCAATTCTGATGTTTTAATCATTTTAGAACAGCATCTTGAATATTTAAGTGGTAAAATCGTATTTTCTTAATGTGTTTTGTATGTATCGGAATCAATAAATACAGAATAGTACAACAAGGAAATAGGTTGGAAAAAATATAAGATAAGATTGCCAGTTATTTTGAATATTACTTTTAATATACAGGTGTACAGATTTTTTTAATTAACCTAAACTTGTAGGGATATATTTCAACCATAGTCTATCCGTATCTTAGTGAACGACCAGAACAGAGAAATCATGCTACCTACACAATTCAAATTTTTCAGTAATAAATATTGAAACCAGAGCATTATTTTCTTCTTCCTATATTAGTACACATTATGAACACCTTTATTTATATAAAGTACAGTTACAGTAGATAGTCAAAATAATGTTCATTTCGATATTCATATTATTAATTGCCCAAGTATTAAAAATGAAAATGTTTTTAACTGACTACTTTGCATCGGAAAAATGAATTACGAAGAAGAAAAATTTCGGCTCAAGTGGGACTCGAACCCATGACCTCAGTCTATCCAGGACCGTGCTCTACCAACTGAGCTTTTGAATCCGACAAATTTTAAAAACATTTTCATTTATAATATATAGTCCTTTGCAAAGCTTCTAATAATTTAATGCCCAAGTATTGTTTCTGCATGATCATATACGAATCCGTTATTTTGCGGATTACTGCCTTCTTATTCCACATATGTCAATTGCTGCTTTTAATGTAAATTTCCTCCTTTATTTCTAAAGCAAAATAAAATAACTTTCATTTTACTTGTTACAGTATTTTTCGCCCTCATCCCCCTCCAAATCCCCCTTGAGCCAATCAAAAAGCGGCTCTGTGTCAAGGTTTCATGGAGGGCAAACTGCTATGGGCAAAAGTTACGTGAAAAAACGGAATTTCTGATCTGTTTTACATACTTATTTAGGTTACCGTAAAAGCTATGTGCTGGTATGCTATTAAAGAAAAATAATTAAATTTATGTCCTTTCATTTCCCTCAGGAATTTCATTTCATTTTAAATTACTTTTTTTTTATTTTGTATAATTTTATAACTGAATGAGAAGAAACTAATGTGAAGTAACACCCCTTACTTCATATCAGAGATTTCTTTCAACTGCAGTGTGTGGAAAGAGGAAGCTAAAGGTACAATTGTGAAAACTTATATTACATGGAATTTTTGCTTTTTGCATAAAAATAGTGCAATTTGAAAATAAAGTTTGGGGGAAAGTGAAAAATGCCTATTCCCGCAAAAACACATAAACAGTTTATCATATATATATTGTAATTTCAAACGAACATTGTCTTTATTTCATAATTCTCAGTAGAAATTTATAGTTATTTCTACTTTAATTTTTGAACAATATTTTTTTTTGAATAATGATCTTCCCTCTAGATCTCTCCAAAATGCACTACTTCATCTTAATATACGTTGGTAGTTACTTCCACACCACTGAAGACTCGTTGATAAGGGATGATCTTGTAACAGAAGATTAATGTTCTTGTTTTCATTACCCCTTCTTTTCTTAAGTGCCAAGAAAAATAAAAACACTTCATTGACCCCTTTTATTTCTGATACATAAAAACATCGAATTAGTATACAAGATATTTGGCAAACAGATTCTCGTATGTATCAACTTTCTTATATAATAATCTTGTGTAAACAACTTCTGAAGAAGAATTAACGAGTAACTTTTATGTAATTTGGAGCAGCGAGAAATTTAATATTTGTCTCACAATATTTCATATAAATAAATTATTACGTCTGAATTAGTTTAATTTTAAAATAAAAATTCTTATAAATTCTGTACTTTAATTTTAAATAATATATTTATTTAACCTCAGATATCAAATGTATAAGCACTGAAACTTGTATTTAATCTTATTTAAAGTACATTATACTCTATAATAGCCTATATCTTAATGGAATTGAGAATATGCACTTACTGTACCATGCTTTGAGGTTATTTAAATTCGTGCTTTAAGTCATTATTTCTGTAATAACATTATATAGTTCTAAGACTAAATTCTAAGACTTAACTAAGACTTAACTAAATTACATACATTCAGTAGAACTGAGTTTATGCACAATCGATTTTAAAAAAAAACTAAAGGGATATTGTAGCATTACAATATTATACAGTGCAGTATACATTATAGTTGTGCACACGCAAGGTCGTTCGTTTTCCATATAATAAAACAGTTGTTCCCCCTAAAGCTACTTTTAAAATCCCTACTGATTATTCATTCTATTAGTCGGTCACATTGTTTTAAATAAAGTACAGCGGTTAGAAATGATACAATGTTACTTGCCCATAAGTAGAACATCATTTATTGCTTCTGCCGCACAAAAAGATATTCTATAACATCAAACTATTTATCATATTTTCAAATACACTGATTCACATTTCCCTTTCTCAGATATTATATATTTCAAAAATCTATTGTTACACACAGATCTGTGTCTGGTGTGCCAGCGCTTCCAGCACAGTCCAAACTGTGTCAATGTTATTTTAAAAATTAACAGAAGAGAAAAATGAAAAAGAATAGTAATCTCTAACAATTTGTAGAAACTCTCATCATTATGAAAACAAACACGTTTTAAAATTAAACTTCCGAAACATTCAGAATAGATTATTACTGAAAAGTGAAAATACTGAAATACTCATGTTCACATCAGTATATAATGAAATTTAAATTGAAAGAACAGTATAAATATTTAATTGCTCAATGCTCTTGAATATTCAAGAAAATCATAGTTATATGAAAGAAATTTGTATTTTGCATTCTCGAGATTCATAATAAAAGTAAAGCTATTCGAGACCCTATCATAAATATTGTTCCAATGGCTGCTATCTTTGACATTTGATATATTATTTATTTCTCAAGAGAACTCATCAGTTTAAATCTGAAAGTTAACAGTAATATCAATATACTATACGACACCAACTAGAACGTCAATGAGATAATATAATATGCTTACAAAAATAAGTTGACAGGCGCCACAGAATAAAAATATTATATCATTATTAATTATAATAATTTATTTTTATTATTAAATTTGTTCCTTGAATGGTCTTAGATTTGATATGCTTGTAAGAAAAGTAGAATTTGGATGGTGTCCTTCAGCACACTCATGACAATTCCTTGAACCATCCAATTTCTTTTTGAAATACCAAAATTAATCTTCCTGAAAATTCCTATTGAGGATAAGCGAGATTGCCGATCTCGCCTCTAGCGCCTATTTTATGTATAACTTCCAGACATTTAAAAGTGTATTTCTCATTAAAATATGAAACTGGCATTGTAACGCAGTTCCTTCTCTCATGTACTTTGTTAGCTTGTTCGAAATCGCATTAAAATCTGATGATAGGATCCAGTATAAAACCCTGCTTTTCATTTTTCTTAAGTGTAATGATGTCGACATTTTTATTATTGAGTTCAATTTAAAGTCAATTCCATTTCCTATCCAAATATTTCAAAATGCATATATTTCTTCTCCGCTGACCAGTGTATCAAGTATAGTGTAAGCAAGCAAAAACTCCCACATGGTCACAAATCTTTACAATCACTTAATAAACCATCCAAGACATCTGAAGTCTTGCCCATCAAGCTATCAACCAAATCACCTAACAGCAAATTTCCATCAGTGCTGTAGTTGTGTTGTTCCATGCGTGCGTGTTTGATAACTGTTGGACTGATAGTTTTAATTAAGTGTATGGTAAGTTGTTTAAAGGTAGACAACATGGGCGGAGAACTTTTTTTATGTGTAATAGAGTAAGTAGCTCGTGGTTTTGATTTAAAAGGTGATAAGTATTTTTTACGACGTGTATACACCAAATTATTCAAGATTTATTGCGAAGGTTTTTGAAGCTTCTGATTTTTGAATGGGGTTGAAATGTTGAAAAGTTAATTTCAGGCTCAAGGTTTTTATTTTGATATGGTAAAAAATACGCTTGTATGTGTAAGATAGTTGTGTGCATTGTGAGGCGACAAAAAATACACAAATGTTCTGGTTATACCGTATAAGATATAAAACACTTTAAGAAATTGATTGTATACCTCTCTCGCAAACATAAGACCCAAATGTATTTAAGAAAATTGACGATTTTGGCAGGAGAAAGTTTCCTTTACAATGGTAAACAACGGCGATCACTTTGTCCACCCTATTGTTAGAGGATTAGAACTGTCAAAATGTAATTCATATTATTCATGTGGGAAAATAAAAACTTCTATCGGTTATTTATTTCACACATTAGGAGTTTGGACAATCACTAGAAATAAAATTATGGTATTATGGAAAGGTTTTCTTCTTTCTGATATTACAGTACAGTATAGGTTTATTCTTCGTATATTTTAAAATATTGTGGCGAATGACTTTCGGTAGTAAAAGTCAATGTTTTATGAATTATCTTATTTAGCCTGTAATCAATGAAATCTCGCGAAAGCCCATATTGCTTCCATTCAGTTTAGGAGTGTCTCTTTGTTGGAGTGTTGAGTCTCTCTAAGTTTAACAAGCCATCGCAATCTTAATTTATATAGTACCTGAATATTTGGAAACTATACAGCTTCTTCGAACGTAATTACGTAAAGAAATGAAGAAAATGAGAATAGTTGATAAGTTGACACTTCATTTTTTTTCTTAATATTTTGAATTCATTGTAGTGGATGACAGCTGACTGTATATATTTTTTTTACGCGAAAGCAAAACCAGAATAATTTATATAAACTTGTGAAATCAAACAGATTTATTTCACTGTTGTAATAATCTGTCGTTCTCTCCTACATTTTTCGAGTTAATAACTTAATCCGCATCTGTTGCACAGCGATTAGTGAGGTATTACCTTTTCATTCAAATATTTCAAAGTTTTATATAATTAGGCAAAAGCTTTTAATATCCTCTCTGATGATTAATGTCTATTTCCTAATTGATTTCAGCACTCAAATATTCATCATCCTAATTTTTATTTGATCTGTAAGCGTGAATGATATTAGCGTTAGTGATTAACGTAACAAAATGAGTCCTTCTATACGTCTATCCACGTGCGATCTGCCCCGTGTCATTCAGCCTAGTTAAAAAACCCACTGATTTTACGATTGACTCTCCTATAGACTTCCATTAAAAGTTCACTTTATGCGCTTCACTTGGCACGCTACGTTACCTCATTGCACGACACCCATGAAGTATAGGAGGTTGTCATACTATCATGTACTAACAAACAGGGCGAAAATACACTGCTAATTATTATTTATGGTAAGTTGTATACACAGAAGGTAGTCATCACTAACATTTGACAAATCCGAGAATGCAGCGGTACAGTTTGATGTATTCATCAACTTTTGCAACAAAAGCTGCATGATATACAGGGTGGCCCAAAAAATAAACGGTACCACTTTATGAAATGCAATAATTTCTGAAATAGTAGAGCTAGAATTTTGAAATAACAACTGTTTGAAAGATAATCTTTTTCTCGTTCTGAAAATATGTTTTTTGATCATCCGTGCCGCATTACGGCCTTATTACAGCATTATAACTAAGAAAATGTGCCAAATAAAAGTTGCTGATACCAGTAGATTTCAAAAATCTTCATTTTTTGTAAAGCTAAAAAGTAATAAAAAAGACCATGTTTTTATGAATTTTGTGATCTATTCATTCTTTTTTTACTAATAATAGTGGTCTTTGATTCATCGTAATACCATTTTTATCGGTTTTCAAAACGTAATCCACCTGAAAATGAAATGTGGTGTTTTGGGAGGAGAACATTCGCATACTGTTATTTCAAAAACTATTGAAGCATATTGCACTTTATCATTGTAATAAAAGATAAAATTAAGATATTCTTCAAAAAAAAAAAAAAAATTAAAAAAAAATACAAAAAATTTAATGTATACTATTGTTGACAACTTTTTTTTACACTTTTCAGTTATAAAACAGTAGCAGCCAAGATACGGCTCAGATTATTAGAAAACCGTATATTTTCAAAAAGACAACAAGATTCTTTTCAACTATTTCAGAAAATATTGCAGTGCATAAAATGGTACCGTGTTTTTGGGCCACCCTGTATGTATAGATAATAGTAATATACACAGGTAGTATTTTATCAGAGAAATAGAAAAATTCATAGGTACCTAATGTGACAGGTTGGAACTTGGATGTACCCACTACCCCAATAGCCTTGCTTATGGAAAATGAGATGTAAATAAATTTACTGCACACATCGAGTTTGAGTCACGATCATTCTGCGTGGCAAGATAACGACTTCTTACTGAATGCGAAGAAGAAGAGATCCAAAGCTTTATTTTCCTAACAGGTATTATGTATTTTAATGTCCCAACTTGATACTTATTTTTGAACCTTTTTTGTACAACAACAAAATATTTTACGACCTTATTGCTGCATCTTTTTCATTTCCAGCTGTCTTTTGACATTTTTTTCGAACCTGTGATATATAATGGTACATCTGGCAATGCTACTTTTGTATCTGCTTTTTGTTCTTTCATTTTGTACTCGAACGTCAATTTGCAAAAGGTTAATCTCTTTATTATGTAACGCACAAGAGATAACTGCTCGCTACTGTCGGGGATGGGAAATTTGTCACTTCAATGAGGAAACATTAGGATAATGGGAAAAAGTGATGGAATATGACGTTATTTTTGGAGCTTTCATTTACACCATGTCCTGGAGCAGAAAAGGTTTTAAACACATTTTTGTATAGGAGGTATGAGTGGATTAAATACATTATTGTTTATATTACTGCAACTACTTACATTTGCAGTTTTCAAAAAAAAAAAAATATATATATAATTTTTTTTTCGTCGACCACGATTTATATAAAATCAGTTGCATTTGATCTTCATATAATATTCCCTCTGAGAATGAAGATGTCTTTTAATTGTAGAATATTTAAATACCTGCTCCACAATATGGGTAGCTCGTACCAGTGATAAACATAAAATATAAACAGGATAACATTGCTAAGTACAGGCAACATTGCATTTCCAATCAGAGCCATTCCGTAACTCTGATGAAATCAAGTTAGGAGAGTGACCTGCAGCGTCCTAACGCCCATAGCCTACAATATTCGAATATTCTACTTGACATTATGACTCTGAATACGTCAAACCTATAGGACTGTTACTTTAAAGGCAAGGATTTTAACAAAGTGAATCACAGAATAAGTCCAACTAGATCAAGTGAAATAAATTTCTTACTTCAAAGTCTACAAACATTTAAATACTAGCACATCTTATTTCTTGAATTATTGATGTTTTAAATTAATGTAGCAGTGTGAACGCAGTTTGTAAATGCTACACTGCTACTATAATGCACTTAACAGGTATATTATATATAATTATTTAAACTTTTTTTTTTTTTTTTTTTCAGAATGGCTGCTGATTTTTAGAGGCTAATTTCAAGTAACTAAGAAAACTTCACAAGATAGTGACGCCAACATTGGACGTGTTAAACTAAAGAAACACTCAAGTAATCGCATTTGTCCTGAAGATATGGAAACAACCAAGAAAATAATTCACTTATTGAGATATCTCTAATCATAACAATTATATTAAGCCGAAAGTTTCGAAAACAATTCTGCTTCCTAATAAACAACGTATATGACAAAAACTGTTCTCGTTGAACTGTGTATAAGTCAATTCCATCAACTGCCTCTGATTCGCTGTAGAAACTGGAAGTACGCATCTATCACTATGGAAACTGTTTATACATTCGAGTGCTTCCGAACACTGATTATCCTGATAGAACGTTACTCAAATGTCAATGAACCTATTCTGTCATCAGTGGTTTATTCATTACAACAACACTTTTTCACACTCAAAAGAAAAAGGTCAACTCGTCATCCTCTTGTTGGAAAGCCATCATGTTTACTTTAGAATTTGTAATTCAAAAGAATTGGATCGATATGAATGTGAATGAGCAAGGAAGAGGAGGAAATCTAGTCACTCACCAAATTTGTAAGTACAGGTGAATATAGCTGTAGGTCAAATGAAGTAGTTTCCTCGTTTGTATTTCTATACCAATACGCACCGAAGATCAAAATAGACAGAAATAAAAAAAAAATCGCTTTCCTAACTTTGTTTGATCTTATCGATAAGTGAAGCTTAGGTTTATACAGTAGCTAATGAATATCTAATATCTATTCACACAATAGTCAACAGCAACGTATTTCAAACTAAATTTTACTACGACATATAAGTGTATTTATAACTGTTTTCTGTTTTTGTGAAGCATAAAATTATGAAAAGTGAAATAGGTATAAAGAAATACGGAATACTATTGGGTTTGCTGTTATATAAAATGTCCAGGGTATTTTTATTTTTTTCTATCTTAAGATAAAATAATAATGTGTTATCCATATCGGTCGTGGTTTCTGTTACTGTATTTTACAGCATCATAACTTCTGGACCACAAATTTAAGAAAAGTGAAATCAAATAAAAAATTGTTACTCGCTCGATTTTACTTTCCTGATATGATAAAGATAAAGACAGACTAACAAAAAGTGTGATATGAATATGATCACTGTGTGACAATTAATGAAATGATTTACTAAACTATTGTAATATAATATTATTAATTTGAATTAACAAAAGCAACATTTGAAACCATGTCGATTATATACAATACATTATTGCCGAATCAAAACACCAACACCACAAAATATTCCCCCAAACCTCTCATTTATTTTAACCTATGATTTCTATTTTGACTGTCGAACAAGTAAACCCAGACCACAAATTTGTTTTATTTTGTATTAAACCAATAAAACTAGTAATTTGATTATCATGTTCATTTCCAGCAGAAGCGATTTATCATCATGATGCAATATTATGTGATTATGTTTTTATTACACAGCATACAATTCACATGGGATTAACAAGTGCTGTGAAAACAGAACGAGAATTTATTTGATAGAAATGTTGGAATTCTCAAGTTGCTTGGAGAATATTTTTTGAAAGTCACTTTTTTAACTAAGGGACATCAGAATATCAAATTTCTCATACAAATTAATGTGATATGATTATGATAAAGTGAAAGCTTTAAATCGTAAATGATTTATGCCAGTTAGTCAAATCAAATACTATACTTATGATAACTACATAATTTTTACGTGAATCGACTGACGACTTTTTTACTTCTATCAAATAAATATTAAAGAATGTTTTATTCTATTTTAGACTTCTGGAATGACTATGTTTTTAACGTGACTAAAAACTGCCCTTTTTCTCGATATGGTGGTACGGAATGAAGATGTACCTACAATACTCAGAAAGCTCGCAGAACATTACCAGTCCTATAACACAGTCGTCATATAAACGGCTACAGTGTGGATTCAGTAAAAAAAGCTCAAAATATACTGCTGTATATTATACTGATTTATTTCAATTTTTATCAGCAATTTCTAAAAAGCAATTTCTAATAACTATGTCTATAATATTCTTTTTAACTTTGAGCGTACTTTATAACTTTATATATTTTTATTGTATTTGTTCTTTTTTTTTTGTATATTTTATTTCAACATACAGTATATATATGTAAATTATTATTAAAAATGTATTTTGTTAGTGTACTTTATTGTCTATATTATATACATTGTATTTTGTGTACTTTTTGTATAATTTTGTTTAATAGGCCAGCAGCCTGAAAACAAATAAAATTAATTCATTCATAC
>JAQIWE010004116.1:0-11088 GCA_034698565.1 Campodea plusiochaeta | reverse complement strand
TGCAGACGATTTGTCTGCAGTACGTTATTTTTGTCTGCGACGATGTCGCAATGTCGCACTGTATTCTGCCTTGGGGTTACTTCCTAATTGCTTTTGAGATGTTGGTAGTATTTATAACGGAAATTTAGCATAAAAAACACGTAATAATTATATTTTAAGAAAATAAGGTTTCTTTATTTCCATAAATAAATACAGTAAGCTTATATAACAATATAAGTAATTATTGTATATTTGGTGTGTAGGCCTACATGTGCATTGTGTAGGATGACGAAAATAGAATAGAAGAAGGATTTAACCTGACTAGGAGAGAGTGAGGGGTCTGAGGTACATTACTTTCTATACATGTTATTAGTCATACAAATTATTTTATACATCATAATATTAATTATGACAAAAAAATCTGTGGGTCGAATCTAAGATTAAGTCAATTTTCCATTAAAATATGTTATAATATATTCTTGAAATTAAACAAACAATCTAAAATTATAAAGTCAAAAGCACAAACTGTTTCGAAAGTCAATATATTTTTAATGAAATTTCGCTATTAATACACGTATTTAACAAAATTTCCGAAAATTTTGACTGCATATTTTTATAAAGAAAACAATATGTAATGAAACCTGAATGAGAACGCTCACTGTTCCCATAGGAAATAGTTTTCAACAATGACCTTCCAAATGATTCTAATTTTACATCACTAAAGGAAAGAATGTTGAGTTTATTAACCCTACTTTACAAACTTTAATGTAAGAATTTACTACAGTATGGTATATTGTTGAAATGATCTGTATACTCGTTGTCGTTAAAAATAAACATTTTATATTTATAGTAGTTTTTAAGCATCTAACATGTTTGGATAATTGAAATTTTGCACAAACAGCAAGAGATGCTAAGAAAGTTACATTACATCGTCATATTCTACTATGTGTTATATTTATTATTTAAATTCTCTCTCTCACTCACGAGTCAGTATAACGGAAAAGTCGTTGCATTCACCGATGCTGTTTGTGCTTACTTGTAAAGATCGTTATTGTGAGAAAGTACGATGCTGATTTTAAATAACTGGGGATACTTAAATTTAACTATGCAAAATTAAGAGTGCATTTCTTTTAAAAAAAAACTATTTTAATTCACTGAAACTGGTGAAACCGGGATATTACAGTATTTGAATACTGAAATACCGGCATTAAAAAAACACTGGTATTGCAATAGCCCTACTGAATATATATCTCTAAAAGTAAGAATGAATTTGCTTTTCCACTGCTCTGTATGTCATATTGTCATTTCTAGTGAATAGGTACTAGCCTACTTGGCACTGCTCTGCACTGGTAAGGAATAATAATATTGAACTGCGCTGTTCTACTGTCAGAGAAAACTTCTTTTATTATTATTATCGGAAAGTATTATTTTCTGTTATTGACAATTTTCCTCACTAGGCACGGAAACATTTGACGTTTCAGCTTGGCATATTATATATAATTTTTTACTCTAAGCCGACCATAGAACTGGATGTGCAAGCTAGAGGATTTTAAACTGAGACAAGGTGTTTGCTTATATATAATTCCTGCTCTAGAGTGCGTAATACCAAAAAATAAATTAGTGATGACTTAATTTGTATTTTGCCAATAGGCCTACACAGAATCATGTTTTCAACCAAAAAATGAGAAAGAGACCTGTAATTCACGTTTCGCAAAACCACAAAGCTTTATTTATTCTCAGAAGAGAGTGACGCCGTACCTTATTTACAAAACTTTCAAATGCGAAGTCCAGAAAAACTACAAGCCAAATAATAGATTTAATTTCGCCATCTTATTGTAAGACTTGTAATATCATCACCCATCAGGTAATCACATTGAGAAGAACGTGAAATAATTTTCTGGCTCTTTTCAGGTTATTTACTCAAACCTACTACCGGTACTGTAACCTTTTATTATTTATATTATTTTATTATCCTTTGTGCCGATGAAATGTACCACTACAACTATACTCAAGATACTTCCAACTGACTGTGGGAATTTTTATAATGACGGGAACAATATGTTTAGATTGCTTACTCAGCGAAATTAGCTATTATTTTGATAATCTTCCTTGTAAAGTTCACAATATGTTTTAAAGAGCATGTGATACTGTTAAGGAATTTACAGTGAGAATTTTCCTCCTGTGTTCAATTATGTTTTTACCATTATAAGCACAAAACTACGCAATGATAATAATACCAATGATGAATCAACCATAAACTTTTCATCTTTAAAATCTTTCTAACCTTCAAAATACAAATTCCAAGATCAGCATTATAAAATTATATTTATTGCCCTAGGCTTGGATTAATTTTTCGATAATTTTTTTTAGAATGATTTATTTTACATTCAAAACCTCGATACCGTATACAATAGCAAATAAACTGTATCTAGTTAATATCATAAAATAATATACGGTAGCCTAAGTACCTCACCGTGTTTACTAAAGTTGGCTCTTATAGTCAGACTTTTTAAAGGTCATTTTTATTAAAAAGCATCTATTTCTTTTAGAACTTCCTTTCCCTATCACTGCCCTACTTTTTTGCTTTGGTGTAAAAAGAGACAACTATGACGTATTATCCAAATCCACAACAATATGTTATTGTTGTACGCTTACTCAATATTATTTTGTATTTTATAGTGTTTCCATACCCGAAATTTTTCCTACCCGGGTCCCCGAAATCCATTACCCGGGTAGTACCCGAAATCTCCGAAAAAAAAGAAAAAAAAATATAATTTTATAAATACGTAAGCTGCCGCTCATTTCTTCACTTTCCTCCCGTTTTCGCCGGCATTTTTTTCGTTTTCGATAGAACTGTTTCCGTTTACACGTTTGAACGTATAAACGTTTAGTCATACGTTTACGTTTACGAAAATTGTTAAACGTGTAAACGCGTCAAAATAAAAATTAACTTTTCGACTTACATTTTCACGAATTACGAAAGAATTATAGGCCTACGTTGCACAGAAAAATAAGACCAGATTTGGAAATTACGGAACCAGGCGCTTTCAACCATGTATAATATGACGTATTTCGGTAACTATTATATCCCTTGAGATTGAGATTGAAATTTACTACCAGTAGAAAAATGACTTTTTTTCACAGATTTCGGGGAATATCGAACGAATTCTACATCACACAAATTAGCTACCAGGAACATTTTCGGAAACTATAAAACGAGACAATTGCATTACTGTATAACAACATAGGCCTAGTGATATTTTTAATTGATACAACTTCAAATTTCGCTTGCATTGTTTCCGTACCGATACTTCCGTTTTCTCACTAGATTTTGGCGATTTGTGAGCGAAGTATTGGTCTTATTGTTAATTTTTGTACTTTGTATTATATATTTTGTATCCATTTGTATTACGGACCGACACGGCCTCATACTTTGTTAAATAAAGAACTTACTACTAGGCCTACTTACTATTGGTCTTACAGAGTAGATGAGTATGCACCATCGGAATCTACGGAACGAGACGCATTCGAAAATGTTTAATATGACATATTTCGTTTATTCTTACGGTACTAGTTCGTTTTCGTTTTTTTAAAAGATCTATTCGTTTACGTTTAATATATGCGTTTAAACGTTCAGTAATTTTATCCGTCTACAACAAGCTCTGGTTTTCGACGTAATTTTTTGCCGTTTTCGTGTAGTAATTACCCGAAGTTACCCGATAACCGAAATAAAAAACGGGTACCCGATGGAAACACTTTAGTATATTACGATACGAATGTTTATAATATAAATTGCTTTCAGTTAAAATGATTATGACTGTCACCTAGACACCTATTAATCTACACAACATGCGTAATGAAAGATTTTCGACTTGGAACATTCAAACAAACAAAAAACTTTCTGAAATCCAACATCGTTAGCTCATTGCGTTATTGATAATGAAAATACGTAATACTTGGAGCTTTGACCTTTAAGATCTTTATAAATATTGTGGTTGCGTTGAAAGAAAACAATATTTCTTTCTCTTTTTTCAATTCTATTATTTTTAAAACCGTGATAGGCTACAGCACCGAACAAAAACCTTCCTGGATGAATTTTCACTGATCCTGTCCTTCCATATTATAAATGTTTATAATTATTTCTCATTTTTCATTAGTCATGTTCTTCTAATGATTGTTAGGCCTATGATGGTTTCATCTTATTGGAAGGTCAATGATTATTATATTTACAAGGTTCATTTCAAGTTATTTTTAGATGGCACAGTGTAGAGGACATCAGGACCTTCCTTAAATATATTTTTATCACCATAGGTCTATCATAGAATATTATTGATTTCATCACCAAAACAACATTTTATGAGTACCGCATAGCCTAGGTCTAAAGCATAGACTTAACATCGTAATTTTTAAATATAAATTTATAAAAGCAACATACAAAAACGAGTTAAATTGTAAAAGTAAACATAATTATATGTAAGTTAATGGTTGCAATTAATTACAAACAGCGTGTTAAAAATATTTATTGTTTGATCCCATAAAATGTAATTATCCAGAGTAGTTAATGTTCAGTTTTAAACTGCAGACAAAATTATACATAGCTTAATGCTAATTTAAATTTTCTCAGCACTGCTGAGGATGAGATTTATAATTATTATAGTCCTATACTGGTGACTTAAAATTTTAATGTGACGGATTTAGTCAATATTGCTGTGGACATTAAATTAATATGAGCAACTATTGGTCCAGTCAGGGAGGATCCAGTAAAATATCAAAGAAGGGGCAAATTCAGGAACCTCACGAGTTAGGGTCAGATGATAATAATTATGGTACCCCTAGCCTAAAACCTAGATAATTAGGCCTACGGAAAGTTTATTTGAAAATGCAATATTTCGTCAAGAGATGATAGAAACTTAACTTTGTCGATTTTTCTTATGGGTATAAGAGGCGATAGACGGTAGCCGAGACTATCTTTTCTGTCTTCACTGGCACTGTACCACCCGGCTTCATATATAGTGCTTCCAATACCTTACGGACCTAAACTGGTTGTGTCTTCAAACTGTTTTGACAGGTAAACGTATTGTTGACTACTCGTTTGGGTGGTTCAAATTGCGTGTTTTCTATACAATTCCCAAGAAAACAAATAAGTCAAAAGGGATTATCAATTGTTGGAATGTCAGAAACACCCTTGATGGGTTAAACGGTTTAGGTCCGTAAGATTTTGTATCAAGTATACAAGAAAATGATTTTCAAACAGTCACTACTTTCTCTCCAGAAGCCAATGATATTATAGACAATCAACTCCGACGGTATTATGAAATCACTGACTTCGAGCTAATAAATACATGATTCACAATCATTACAATAATTATTATAGGTCTGTTGCCTGAGAAAGATAATTTGCACTTTTTCAATTAGAATAAATTGTATCATTACCGTGACTGCATAACATGCGTGAATACTTTTCAACTCGTTTACATAATGTTGGCATTGTTATTCGTTTTGCAACGTTAAAGAGAATAGTTTTACAAAATGTAAATAAAACAATGACTTTTATCACGATATGTTATTTTCTTGAAGAGCACATTTATATAAGTTACCATTATTTTAAGGATGAGCACCGGTAGGTTATAGAGTTATAGCATAGACCCTTATTAAATTTTAGAACGGAACCATAATTCATCCCTATATGATTTTTTTTCGTTTCTTGTTCATGGAATTACTTTAATAGATGATTGGAACAATATACCTTGCAACAAGTATATACTTATATAAATAATTATAAAATATTCACTCTGTTTTTCTTTTAAGCGCACTATATTTCTATTTAGACCTAGAATGTTACTATAATAATGAAACTTAACAAACTTTAAAAGAGATAGAGATTCCATACATAATCGACTAATCGTAAAAGCAATGGAAGCATATGGATATATAAATACTATACGAAGTTTTGCAGGTATAATCTAAAAAGCCTGATAACTTTAGTAGGCTAGTTGTAAAAAAAAATCATTCAATTGGGTAAGGTAGGAGACGATGTCTCTTCACTCTTCAGAGTTTTCTCTAGATCATGCAGAGCTCAGTGGAGAGAGTTCCCTCTGATGATTAGGTCCTTGCTTGAACGTTGAGATGAACTATTTGTAAATATTAAGCCATTTGAAGTTCAGTTCATAGCATCATACGTTTTCATCGTTACTCCACTTCCGATATCTTTCGGTGACTAATAGTGTACCGTATACTGGATATCATCTAAAAAAAATAGCACCTCTTGTTATTTTGATGCGCTCACAAAGTATATTGTTTACCACTCGCTGTGAATCTATTCATGAATGAATAGAAAGCAGAGCTTAACAAGGTATTAGCGAAAATGTGTTATTTTTTTAAGATGATTTACAGGATAAGTACTGTGTAGAAAAAATGTGAAAAATATTTATCAATACTGATACTGTGAAAATTAATTATTTAATGCAAGTGAAAATTGATGAGTATTATTCCCTTTCTTTTTTGCACCGGTCCCGGTATCGTACTATATATAATACAGTATTCCTAATAAGATATAATATATATAGGCCTATCTATAATATAATAAGGTATATATATATATTAGTTCCGCATTTATAGACTGTACCAATTTTATATGATAGTAGCAGTGCTGCTGTTGGATGATTCTGTGTTCTGTCAGACTCCAGTATTCGGTTTCGGTGTTATAATTATATCATCTGGTAAGGTATACCGGTACATATTTCAATAATTGTCATATTTGTTTTTTAAATAGTAAAACTGATATTTGCTTGGAGTTAATTTTATTAATATTTATAGGATTTAAAAAAAACTAATACATTTTCAATATAAAACTTTAGGTCTAAGATATGTTGCTGAATGAGCAATGACTGATCTTACCTGCCCACTCTCCATATTTCAATGGATCCTGAGGGAACACTAATCCTCTGAGCAATCTCAATATTGTAATAGCTAAATCCAACAAAACATAAGCGATAATAACACACGCGAATCCAATTAAAAGAACACAAATAACAAAAACAGGTAAAGTTAATAAATTAGTAACTCCAACAAGTCGGTCCCACATGTTTCCAACAACATAAGAAAAGTTACAAATAACACTTTCCAATTCCATTTTCACTAACAGACAACGTAACACAACTATTACGAAAGACAACTAGATACAACTTGAACAGCGAAACTACATGTGTGAGGCAACGCGACTCTCTACGCCGGACCTACTACCACGACCTACTTTGGATTTCTTGATGGTTTGGTCAATTATTGTATAAATATTTAAATAAACTTTTCCTTTTTTAATTATTAAATAGTATTGAACAATAGTACACTTTCGGTACTATTGTATAATAATAACAACTGACAACTGACTTATTATTGTTTGAACTATCGAGTTTGACGGCTTTTTAAAACTTGATATAATTATTATTTTATTCGCTCGAAGATTTCTGTAACCTTCAAATATAATCACGATAATGATGAAAGTGGCAAGGGGTATTTTTCTTTACTTTTACTCCGTGTGATATCTTTCCAAGTCATGAGATCTTTAAATAATTTCACTGTGAAAATTGTTTTTGTATTGTGGCAATTACTGTATATCATTTCATCTCATTTTTTCTATGTGGTTTAAAAATAAACGTAATAAAATAATATTTTTGCTTGTACTTAATGAGGTTTGTTGAAGAAAAAATAAATAGTGTGATACCTTCATATTTCTTTAATAAAACGTTTTTTTAATGCATATTTTCCCATATAATTATAACAACACATTCCTAATTAGAATTTATTACACCGTTGAATTTTTATACATAATGAATGTGTTGCCACTTTAAGGAAAAGAAGGGGAAAAAAAAACTTAAAAAAATTCTATCATCGTGTACAGGTCATCATTAGGGGGGCCTAGTATTTATTTTTCTGTTGTCTGCGATACTCTTTAATTCATTAGTTGAAATCTCTCACCAAGTCACCATCAGTACAATATTTATTTTCATGGGATTGCGTGTACAGTTAATATTAGACAATCTTCGACCATTATGTACTGTATCGTGTTCCTAAACTTCTCACATTCGAAATTTCAGCATTGTTACGCGATATGTATGTAAAATAAAATAAAAGTAAAATTAGTTCATTTCTGTTATCCTCAGTCCCCTCTAACCTCAGACTGTATCACTGTAAAACGTTATTAAAAAAAACTGTGTTTACACCGAGAAAAATGAATTGGTTTATTTAGAGGTATTTTTCCTATGGTTCACAATAATATTATTTTAGACTGGAATATTGTAAAAACTGTATTATTCTTATTAAGTTATAATAATGGTAAAAATATTTATTCGGCAATAAGAAAATCTTATTTCTTTTTATAAGTACATTTTGTAAAATAATATAATATTAACACACAAAAAGTATTAAAAAATTTCCTGTCAATTCTACAGGATTCATAATTTTACTTTTGACTAATAGCCGTTATATTATGTGATTTATTTGTGATCGTCGTGGTCCAATTGGTTAGAGGGTTGGGCTAGTAACACAAAGGTCGTGGGTTCGAGTCCCGTTCCGGCAGATTTTTATCCTTAATTTTTTTATATGTTTATTTTAATGTGTAGAAGTCAAGAAACATATTTAATTAATATTTAATATAAAATTTTCAGCCAATAACGACTAAAAAGCAAAATGAATTCTATTATTCATCCATAACATAACATTTCATAACATGCTTTCTATCAGGATTTTCTAGTAAAACTGAACATGAATATAATAGGCTCAAAAACAGTGTGCAAATCCTATAGAACCTAACATATATTGGTTGAATTTACCAATTCATTTCTCTCGGTGTATATAGCGTTCATTTACTTGCATAATACATTTTATAGGCAGTAATTTACCAAAATTCACCCTTCAAGCTTCGACAGAGCTTTTCGAAAAAGAAATTATATAACCATCCAGTTCGACTAATTATCTTCTGCGACTGTTTATACGTTGCATTAGATCATAATGTCATTAAATAATCTTATTCTGATGTGATAATATTTATACAGTATTATGAAGTTCCCTTGATACACTTTGTTGAGTACCTTTACATGTATAACGAAGAAGTTTATCCATCGTCACATTATCAGAAGAAACTTTTTAGAACAATTACTGTTTTTGATCTAAAACCAACTAGGTAATCTACTTTTTTTAAACTTAAAAGAACAACATCATATATGGGAGTTGATGATGGACAGGTGATTATGTCTGTTGATGTTTGCTTGTAGATTGTATAGTGTTATCATCGATATGAGTCTTTATACGTATCCTAGATATTAAAAATGAAATGATTAACTGACGAACTACTTTGCATTGGAAAAATTAATTAAGAACAAGAATTTTTTTGGTCAAATGGGACTCGAACCCATGACCTCGGTTTATCCAGGACCGTTCTCGACCAACTGAGCTATTGAAACCGACACGTTTTTCTTGTTCTTAATTTTACGTAATAAGTCTAGTTACTCGTTTATTGGATAGTTTAATTTCAAAGAAGAGATGAATCCGAGACTGGTTGGTTGAGCGTCGAGAGAGGAGCTTTGAGCTTTCTAAACGGCGAGCGGCATTTACTTCCTAAATTTCTCATTGTCATGAATGAACTTTTATAACCTTTTTATGGCTTCTAATTTTTCCTTTATTGAAAGTCACTTTCTTACTGTGCGTTGCGTTTATTTAATTATTATTAATATCGTATCGAAAAATCAAATATCGTATCGAATATCGAGAAATATCGATATCGACGATATTTCTATCGTATTGATACAAACACTAAAATAAATCATTATATATATATATACTGACATACCTTGATAGGTTCATTCATTGCTTGGAAGAAACGCATGAATCGTGATAAATGAGAAACGAGAAAACGCGCATGTTAACAATAACATAATTATTATGACCATTAATTAAAGGATACTGCAGCAGAATTCGGTGCTATTCTTCTTCTTCCCACAACATGTGGACTGAATTATAGGTGCAGAGCAATATAAAAATGCTGCTACAATAAATGTTCAGCCGGTGCTGAAATAAATACTTTCAAATGGTGCTGCTATAATTAGTTTTCGGTGCTGAAAATCATAGATGAGGAGCTGCATTAAATACCTTCCTTTTTACAACTAAACAACAACTTTCTGCTTGACGAACAATATAACCTTCACGAAATATCTCACATACTTTATCTTTTTATAGAACCTTCTAGTGCGTCAATGTGTACACAGTAAATTCAATAAGTATTGTTATAGGGTAGGTCATAGTTTACGTGATACTTATACATAATTTTTGAATGAGTATGGAGAAACCAAATAAATATTGTTTAGATTTGACAAATTTAAATCTGCTAAGATTAATGTATGCTTTAATTTTTAGAGATGTTCAATTTATAGAATTAATGATAATTCCTGTTTTCTGTATGGTATGCTTTATGCAAGTAGCCTAATTGGAATAATATTGCAGTAGTCGTTGATTTATTTGCTATAGTTTTCAATACCGTATGCTATTCATAACCAGAACTGACTCGAATAATATTAGACTGTCTATAATATTAGACTCATTATATAATTTACATGTTGCCAGGAAGAAGGCGCGTAGCCAGGATTTTGAAAAAAAAGAGGGGCCAAAGCGATGCCGACGCCTTCCTAGTAGCGCCAACATGATTGTGTGAGAAAATTTTGAAAATTAAGGTGAAAACAACCCGTTTTAGGCAAATTTTACAGATATTTTATAATATAATACTGGCACTTTCTTATAATTTCTCATAATTAGGCTTAATTTTTCATTTTAATTGTATCTTCCGCAAGGCGTGGTGCGCCGCTGCCTACGCCACTGCCAAGAAGTGATGTATTTCTGGTGTTATTCATTATGATTGAGATTGGCCTAATTCTTTCATTAAAATCTTTTACACATGTTCACCAATTGAAAATGGCTCAATATGGCTTTCTTTTGTTTGCCTAGAATTATAATATAATAACCACTAACAAATAATTAATAAAACCTTAAGATTCAGTCTTAGTATTTCGTAGTTCCATGCTTCCACAACTACGGGGCACCACCTGCGGCCACTCCTAGTGC